>PVJX010014872.1:0-43618 GCA_004027295.1 Dolichotis patagonum
GGGGACAGGGAAGGGAAGGAAGACAAAAACTAAAAGGATCAAGATGTGGTGTGCATAGGTACTAATTCTCTGTGATTAGTGCAGCTGTTACATATTGCAAACCTATACCTGTACTAATAAAAATATCACCTGCCTATTGGAGCTGTTTTAAAGAAAAGGGTGTTTGATACTTAGCCAATAACTTGCACAGCCCAGTGTAGTTGCATAGGGGCCTCTTTCTAGAGCATTCAACCTTAGAGATCTTGTTATTCTGTAATAGTGAGAGAGGAACTTATTATGCTACCCTATGTTTTCTGAAAAATACAGAAATTTAATATTCTCAAGCTAGTCCACTAAATATTTCCACCCTACCTTTTGGGATCCCTTTATCTTTTAGAGTTCATATTTTATTACAGAAGATCTGTCAAAGTTGGGTCATTAGTCTTTTTTGCAGTTCTATCACCATTATTATTGGAACTGTGCCTGAATTTTAGCACAGTCTATCCCTGTAGCTCTTAGAGATAATGATTGTCACTACATAGGTTTTTCAGAAGCAGACACCCAGAAGATTGAAGTGCAAGGTATTTATTTTGTATCAACACATGTGAAAGGAATGTAAAGGATCCAATATTGGCAGAATGGATGTTAAGCTGTGATGCATGTCTGACACAATTTCAGCTAAGACAGCGAGAAATACTCTATATTGCCCATCAGACTTTTACCCAGCACACTGAACTATCGAGATTTTAAATGCCTGCTCTGCTTCACTCAGTCATCTGTGGACATGATATTGGGTAAACTGTCTTTCTGCAGCTGATGCAAACTTGGGAGGGGTGTCTGCAGTCTGCACTTCTCACAGCTGTTAACCACACCTCTGTGTTTAAACAAAGAATTTCCCATGACAAACCAACATATAATATCAACATGACTCCTTCTGTATTTCACCATGTGCCCCAGGTTGAAAGTTGGCTGTTTTGAACATGTCATTTTCTTTTTTCCAGATTTCCAAAACATAATTCAAAAAACTTTATAATTTGTATAATTACTAGCATCCTCATATCATCCAACTGCGACAGGTACTACATAACCACTGTTTTATCATCCCAATTCACCTGCAAATAAAAGCAGTTGTAATTGTGATGCTACAGGAAGCATGTAATGATCGTATGCCCAATAATACCAGCAATTAGTTTCTCACTGTCATTTTTAAAAGCCTAGCTTAAGGCTCTGCATTCTCCCCCCAAAGGAATACTGGAGACAGAGATTTATGAGCAGACAGTGCATTTGGAATATTATCCCAGCTAACAGGATTAATGGGCAAGAAAAGTGTAGAAAAGAAAGGATTCTTCTTCAAGTGATCTATTATTGACTTTGACCACTTCTATGAGCCATTACTGCTTGTCTCTAGGACGTTTGATTACTTTTATGAAATGCATCTTAGAATGTTCACCAGGGAGAGGAAAGGAAGAACCATTCTCTTGTTGTCTCCTGCTTCTAGGGTTCCTACTGCCTGTGTTTCCAGATTGTTCAATTTGTGGGGTAGGCCCGGGGTATTGAATTCCAGTCCTTTGGACTGAGTTATATCCTCAGGTCTTTTCTTAGATTTTACTTAAAAATAGGGCTTTGCTAAATCACTAAATTGCCTAGGAGGGGCTTGACATTGCAGTCCTGTCTCAGTCTCCCACAGTGCTGAGACTACAAGTGTGTGCCACCTCATCTGGCTTGTTTTTCACTCTCTATTCTTAGGTTTAGGTTATTTTTTCCTTTTTAAACCATAGATTAGCAAGTTAAATTTTTAATTAAATGATTTAAAAATATCAAATTGTAAAGAAAAAGTTCACAGTTCTATGGGCGAAAATACTAATAGACAACATATAGTATCAGCATGACTCCTTCAGTAAATGCACTTGAAGATAATAACAATAATAAGAGTTAGCATGGCTCCACATTGCTCCTCCTTCGACCTTGCTGCTGACAGTTGGCAATGAGCCTTCAGAGAGAAATTAGGTGGTGGCAATCAAGAAGTCGGCCAAATAGACTGTAAGTTTGCCAAAAAGTTCATTTTAAAAGTTCCTTTTGAAAACTTTTTAGAGTTAACCTGTCATTCTGAAACTGTTCTTTCATTTGTAAATTCACAGAAATATATATATATATATATATATATATATATATATATATATATAGAGAGAGAGAGAGAGAGAGAGAGAGAGAGAGAGAGATGGTGGGGAAGGAAGAATGCAAGTCCCATGTCTTAAAAAATCCAGACAGAGTTTACTGAATCTCCGAGGTTATTATATCTACTCGTAGGCTTTCGATTAGACTGTATTTCTAGGAAACAAAAGAATTCCTTTTTGCCCCCTCCTTTCTCCACTATAAAATACAACCTCAAAAAGTAATTTACATCTCACTTAAAATTCCACTCATGTTTGCACTGCACAGAACTATAAGCAGGAGAGGCCTCTGGGTGCCTCACATGCTGAAAGCAGGCCCATATTCCTTCCATGACAGCTTTTATATGTAGACCACTGCTTAGAGCAAGGGGGATTTAAAAAGACCCCAAAGACTCCATGTGAAATGTATGCATCTGTCTATCAATGTTCCTGCTGAAGGGAAATAAACAAGAGAAATGGATCAGTTCATAAGACAAAAATGTCAAGAATAGACGGGCATCAACAGAAATTATAGTTTCTGAAGAAGCAGTGGCAATCTAATGGCTTGAATGACAAGGAAAGAATATGTTTCTGCAGATAAGACTAATAGCATTTTCACACTGATTTCCTTCTGTTTGCATCCTTAAGGTACATGTAATGTTAAACAGAATGAAGGCTAGAAAGTAATGAAAACCTGAAATAAAACTCAGAGATCCAGTTTTTGTAAGGTAAAAGGAATGTCTTCAGCTGTTAGCCTGTCCAGCCCCTTAACGGGGGTGTTGGGGAGGTCCATCTGCAGGCAGTCTTGGGTATAAGGAAAGTGTGGGCCCTAAAAATAACACATTAATTTCTATAGTTGTCTTACTCTTATGATCCCCTGACTATCTGTGCAATTTTGCTTCCTGATCTTTTGTAACTGGTAGCATAACGGTCAAATTTCTTTCACAGATACTGGCTGGGAAAATCTCTGGTCTCTCAATTCCATGAGAAGCCTCTGACTTTACTTCTTTCCCAGAGAAGTTAGGGCCAGGGAAATAGCACACACCTGCTACCCAGCAATCACAGGTCCTGAGTTTGATTCCTTGTACCAAAATATATATATATTTACAAATAGAAAAGTTAGCCAAAGAGATTAAATTACAATAATACCAAATTAATTTTTAAAAATTGCAAACAAATTTATTTATCTAAATTTTGATTTGCTTACCATAAGCTTACATGGGGAAATAGCCCACAATATTTGAAATTACAGTGAAAAGCATACTTGCTAATGCTTTTAAAAATGTGCAAAAATACATGCCAAGAATATTAAGAATATAATATAAAATATTACCCAAGATATTATATCAAACTTTTAAAATAATGTTTACTATATGATAAAATTAGACAATTTTTTGTGCTCTGTAAAATGTCCATATTCTTCCAAATAAATACAAGTTTTCTCATTAAAATGTAATTTGTTTAGATACTGAATTCGTTGATATGAAAAGAAAGAAATTATTTTTAAAATTAAATTTAAACAGTCAAACAAAATTGCTGAGAAACAGATTTCAACTTAGAATAAGCAACCACTGAACTACAATTTTCTATCTGAGCTCTCTCCTTGGTCTAAAATTAAATCCAACAGCATGAACAATGGGGTGGGCAGAATCACTCATTTTCCATTTTCTAACTTATTCTATGGTCTTGGGCAAAATAATCACTGAATAATATCATTGATAAGAATTTGCCCAACTGTTCTATCCAAACAACCATCAGCAAAACACCCAGTGTGGATGGCTTTGATGAGAATATTGATTTTTTTCTGTACATGTAGACTTATCTCTTTGCATTCTTCCATTTGGGCAGCTGAGGGAAAATGTGAAAGGGATGATGAGAACACTAGGCGGATGCTTAAATTAAACAAATATGTTACATTAAAAGACCTGTTGTCATTAATCCCCCTCAAAACACTTCCTCACACTTCAAACACACTCCTTCCATTTTCTTTGCCACTTTCAAAAGCAGTTTTGAAATCTTTCAGGATCCAAAAGGAGATCAGAGAAGTGACACATGACAAAGAAGCCAATCAAGGGTACATTATTAGTCAAGGTAAAACTGTGGAAAGCAGAATTTTCAAGGCAACTCTGATGAAAGTGTACACTACTGTTCTGAGAACTGTGAAGATTATTTATCAACTTTTACCAGCCATTAGTGGAAATCTGTCTCTCCTGCATTCCCCCAAAACAAAGAGATTTGCTAAAATCTAAAATTCAAGGCTAAAATTTAATGGTGTAATATCTTCTGATTGTTGAAGTAAAATTACGGCTAACCTGGAATTTTATAGGCAGCTAAAATATCAATCATGTATAGGGACAAAGTTTACCTTTAGTCTAAAGTTTGTCTTTAGACTTCCAGACAATAAAATTGATAAAATTTATCTAAGTATAGCCCACCAGTACATGAACTATTTTAAACTATTCTTTAAGTAATAGGAAATAAAAACTAAAGGAAATAGTAGTACACAAAGCAAATATAAACAAAAACATAGTATCATAACAAATTCAAATGTGTGTGTGTATCTATAACATTATAGTGTAACTGCCAAAATAAAAAGAAAAATCTTAAAAGCAATAAAAATACTCCATAATATATAAGATATATACCATATATTTTATGTGTGTATTGTATGTACATCTACATATTTGTAGATACACACATATTCTCGAATAATAGCTGTCTAATATTGGGAAGTAGTTAAAAGCTATATAATTAAACAATAGAAAATGATAATATTAAAGTATGATGGACATAGGGTACAAATTCAGTTTTCTAAAGTTCTTAAATTGTTAAATATAAAGATAGAACTATTATTAATTTTGGAATTTTTCATAAAATATTCATGATAAAATATGTTTAAAAATAACCAAACAATAGTTTACTTATTTTAACATGAAATAGGGCTCAAATTTCTTTATTTTTTAACTGCAAAAAAGCATGTATGTATAAACATATCTTGAAATATGTACACATTGTAGAATGGCTAAGTTGAGCCAATTAACATATGCAGCATCTCATATAACTTACATTTTTGTGGTAAGAACACTTATAATGAACACTGTATTTTTAACAATACAATACATTGTCATTAATTATAGTCACCATGTTGTGCAATAAATCTCTCTTTTTCCAATTTTTACTTTTTATTAGTATGTGTCTGCAGTACATAGTGATTACATTCCTCATGGGGAGCTGGTAAATGTATATGACACATCTCAATTCTTTTAAAATCTCCTTCCTTTTCCCTTCTATTTCTTGGTCACCTTCCCATGTGTAAAAGATCTCTCTCCCTATTTCCTATTATCTACCTTTTATTTTGCTCTTTACTTATATTCTGGGTTTCTCATAAGAAAAGCCATGAGATATTTAAGTTTTATAGCTCATGTATTTCACTTAACATTATGATCTCAAGGTGTATCTATTTTTGTTACAAATGACTCAAGTGTTTCTGTGTGGCACAGTAGTATTCAATTGTATACACACCACATTTTCCTTATCCTTTCATGGACATGCAGGCCACTGTCAAAATTTAGTTGTTATGAATTGTACTGCTACAAACATGGATATGCATTTCTCACTGTAATATGATGTCTTTAGCTCTTTAAGAAAGATACCTCGCTGAGGAATAGCTGTTCAAATGGAATTTCTATTTGTAGTTTTTTGAAGAATCTCCATTTTTTGTGATTTTCATGACATGCATTTATATTCCTATCAATACTGTAGGAGACAAAGATATAACATTGCCAACATCTCTGGCCAATCAAGAAATGAAAATCAAAACAACACTGTGATTCCTTCCACCTTACTCCAAAAAAACACCATCATCAAGAAATTGAACAATAACAAATATTAGTGAGGCTGAGCACTCAGGCTTTTTAACTTACTCCCCTGGTCTAACTGAAACATCTCCACATCACCATCTTTTAAACCCTAGGGAACACCATTCCAGTCTCTGCTCCTTATCAGTACAACTGTTTTAGATTCCATGTGTAACTGATATCATGTGGTATTTTTTATGTCTGGCTTATTTCAGTAAACTTAATGAACTTCATTTATTCATGCTGTCACAAAAGTACATAGAGAGGTTTCCTTAGCTACATCACATTTTAAGCAAGCCACAGAAAAAGAATCATATAATCAGAAAAACCATATAAAATAAAATGCGGTGCCCTGGAAGCTGAGGGTGCACGAGGTGAGTTCCAGCACCCTTGCACTCACTTGGGAAGAGATCTGGACCATTGCTCCCAGTGGCTAGGACCCTGCCAAGCATCATGAAATACCTTTGGAGGCACTGGAAGTCCCATGGGCCTGACTGGATCATGCCTAGCCACCTCCATTAAGCCCTGGGAGCTGAGGGCTCCCGAGGTGAGTTCCAGCACATTTGTACTCCGGGAAGCTTTGGACCATTGCTCCCAATGGTTAGGAACCTGCCCAGCATCCTACACCACCAAAAGATGCACAGCACATCTCTGTGGGCCTGACTGGGCCATACCCAGCAACCTCCAATCAGACCTGAGGTGCTGTGGGCACATGAGGTCACTTCCAGCACACCTGCAGGAAGCTTTGGAACACTGCTTAAAACCTGCAAATACAGGAAAATGACAAAACAAAAGACCAAAATACAATCTCAGACCCAGGCCTTGCCAAGAAAGCTTAGGAGCCATGTACATAAAAGCAAATATAATCCACACACCTGAAATGCCTGAAATGACATCAACTGAAATAAGGAAACAATTCTGGGAAGCTATAAAAGAACTCAAATCAGAAATAGTCTCCCAGGTAAAAGAACAAATGATAAATGTAATGAAAGAAGTGCTAAATACATCTAAAGAAGACATAGCTTAAAAATTAGAGGAATAATGCAAAAAGATAGAAGCCCAGAATGAACAATATAAGAAACAAACAGAATGCATAAAGCAGATTAAAAGAGATATACAGGAAATAAAAAATTCCACTGAAAGTTGGCAAAACACCCTCATCAAAAGTGAAGATAGAATTTCAGACCTCGAAGACAAGATTGCAGCTAGTCAACAGGAAAGGGAAATCTTTTAAAAATAACAAGAAATAAGAAAATAACAATTCAACAGCTTCAAGATGATGCAAAGAAAAACAACATGAGATTAATAGGGATAAATGAAAAAGAAAGGGACAACATCAAAGCAACCCTGCAAAGAATACTGAAAGGCATTCTAGATGGACATAGGAAAAACCACTAAGCAAGGCAGACAAGTAAACAGAGTGGAAAGATAAAGAAACAACAGCAGAAAGATAACATGCCAACAATAAACCAATATTTATCAGTTATAATCATTAATGTAAATGGCCTCAATTCACCAATTAAAAGAAACAGACTGGCAGAATGGATCAAGAAACAACATCCAACCGTATGTTGTCTACAAGAAACTCATCTAACCCAAAAGGAAACTCATAGACCGAAAGCCAAAGGATAGGAAACAATACTTCATGCAACAAGAACCCTCCAAATGAGCAGGGGTATCTGTTCAGTTTGCAGACAATGTGAACTTCAAACCAAGAATGATCCAAAGAGATAAAGAAGATCACTACATACTACTTAGGGGAAAACTTCAAGAGGAAGAGATAACAATCTTAAATGTATATGCACCAAATTTGAGAGCAACCAGCTATACAAAACAAGTATTAATAGAAATGGAAAATCAAATAGCAATAACACAATTATAATAGGAGACCTTAACATGCTATTGACACAAAGGGACAGATCAACTAGACAGAAAATCAGCAAAGAAATAACAGAACTGAATCATACCTGTGAACAAATGGACTTGATAGATGTATACAGAGTGTTCCACCCATCAACATCAGAATATACATTCTTCTCAGCAGTACAGGAACATTCTCTAAAACAGACCATATACTAGCCCACAGAACATACTTACGTAAATGAAAAAAAAAAAAAACTGGAGTGATCCCATGCTTGTTATCAGATCATAGCACCATGAAACTAGAAATTAATGATGAAAGAAACTGAAAAAACCCCACAAACACATGGAACTTGAATAATACACTCTTGAACAATCAGTGAGTCACAGAGGAAATTAAAGAAGACATGAAACAATATCTACAAGCAAATGAAAATACAAACACAACTTACCAGAATCTGTGGGATGTAATGAAAGCAGTGCTCAGAGGAAAATTTATTGCAATGAATTCCCACATCAGGAAAACAGAACAAACACAATCAACCTGATGCTACGCCTCAAACATCTAGAAAAAGAAGAGCAAGTCAAGCCAAAAGCCAAAAGAAGGGAGGAAATTATAAAGATCAGAACAGAAATTAATGCAATAGAGAGTAAGAAAACAATACAAAGGATGAATGAATCAAAGAGTTGGTTCTTTGAAAGAACAAATATAATTGATAGACCCCTAGCCAACCTTATTAAAAAAAAGAAAGAAAAAACTCAAATCCATGCAATAAGCAATGAAAGCAGACTCTAGAAATATAGAAGATCATCAACACCTATTTCAAAAACATCTGCTTTCATAGGTTTGATAACACAGAAGAAATGGACAGATTCCTAGAAACATATGAATTAACAAAGCTGGGTCAAGAAGATGTAGAACTACAGAATAACCCAATTTCTATTAACGAAATTGAAAATGTAATTAAATCCTTACCAACAAAGAAGAGCCCAGGCCCAGATGGATTCACTGCAGAATTCTGCAAGAAATTCAAAAGACTTAATGCTGACACTCCTCAAACTCTTCAATGAAATGGAAAGGGAAGCAATTCTTCCTAAATAATTCCTGGAAGCAAATATTACTCTAGTACCAAAACCTGAGAAAGACTCAACTAAAAAAGAACTACAGGCCAATCTCCCTAATGAACATAGATGCAAACATTCTCAATAAAATATTGGCAAATAGAATACAGCAAATTATCAAGAGTATACACCATGACCAAGTGGGATTCATCCCAGGAATGTAGGGAGGGTTGAACATACATAAATCAATAAATGTAATCCACCATATCAATACAGCCAAAAATAAGAATCACATGATCATTTCTATAGATGCAGAAAAAGCTTTTGATAAGAAGTTTACAGAGAATTGGAGTAGATGGTCTTTACCTCAATATGATAAAGGCCATCTATGACAAACCATTAGCCAGCATCATATTAAATTTCCAAAACTGAAAGCCTTCACCCTAAAATCAGGCACAGGACAAGGATGCCCATTATCACCGCTTCTATTCAACATAGTGCTGGAAATACTAGCCAGAGCATTTAGACAAGCGAGTGACATAAAAGGAGTAAGGATAAGAAAAGAAGAAGTTAAATTATCAATATTTGCAGATCACATGATACTCTACATAGAAGATCCCACAAAATTCCATTGAAAGACTCTTAGATATAATAAATAAATTTAGTATATAGCTGGATGCAAAGTCAACACTCAAAAATCAATAGCATTCCTATATACTAACAACAAAATCACTGAGAGAGATATGAGAAACCATACCCTTCACAATAGCAACCCCCAAAATGAAATACTTAAGAATCAATCTAAAGAAAGAAAGAAAAGATCTATTCAGGGAAAAATTATAATACCCTGAAAAAAGAAATCAAAGAGGACCTCAGAAAATAGAAAGACATCATTTGTTCATGGATAGGAACAACAAACATAGTGAAAATGGCCATTCTTCCAAAATTGTTATACAGATTTAATGCAATTTCAATCAAAATACCACTAACATACCTCACAGATCTAGAGAAATCAGTCCTAAAATTCATCTGGACCAGAAGAGACCTAGAATAGCAAAGGCAATTCTAAGCAACAAAGGCAACTTAGGAGGCATCACAATCCTTGACTTGAAGTTATACTACAAAGCTACTGTAATAAAATCAACATGGTACTGGAATAAAACAGACCTGAAGATCAATGGAATATATTAGAAGATACAGCTAAAACTACAAACACACTCAGCCACCTTGTCTTTGATAAAGGGGCCAAACACTTCCACTGTAAGAAAGATGGTCTCTTTAATAAATGGTGCTGAAAAAATTGGCTCTCCATATGCCAAAAATTAAAACTAGACCCATGTCTATCACCATGTACTAAACTAAAGTCTAAATTGATCAAAGATCTAAATATTAAAACAGAAACGCTAAATCTGTTGGAAGACAAATTAGGTAAAAATGTTGAAGACATAGAGGTAGGTAGAGAATTCATGAACAAGAATCAAACCACATGGGAAATATTTCCCAGAATCAATAATTGGGACCACATCTTGTTTAAGAGTTTCTGCATGTTGAAAGAAATCTCCAAAGGAGTGAAAAGCAAAGCCACAAATTGGGAAAAAATCTTAGTGAACTGTCCCTCAGACAAAGGACTTTTGTGTAGAACATATAAAGAATTAAAAAAAAAAATCAGAGCCCTGAAATTCAAAGACCCAATTCAAAAGTGGGCATCTGAGATGAATACACAGTTCTCAGATGAAGAAATACAAATGGCAAATAAATACATGAAAAAATGTTCATCATCATTGGTCATTAGAGAAATGCAAATTAAAAACACACTGAGATTCCATCTCACTCCAGAAAGAATGGCCAGGATAAAGAAATATACCAACAAGTGTTGGAGAGGCTGCGGGGCGGGGGGAGGAACTCTTCTGCATTGTTAATGAGAGTGCAGACTGGTGCAGCCACTGTGGAGGTCAGCCTGGAGGTTCTTCAAAAAGCTGGGTTTGGAAGTCCCATTTTACCCAGCTATTCCACTTCTGGACATATTCTCAGAAGAACTGACAACATCATACCACAGTGATATATGTGCACCCATGTTTATAGCAGCACAATTTGCAATAGCCAGATCCTGGAAACAATCTAAGTGCCCATCAACTGAGGAATGGATAAAAAAGATGTGGTATTTTTATACAATGGAGTACTACTCAGCTATGAAGAATGATCACACTGAGATATTTATAAATAAATGGATGCAACTTGAGACCATACTCATAAGCAAAATAAACCAAACTCACATGTATAAATACCGTATAGCCTCCCTAGTGTAAGAAATGGTAGAAGTACATAAGATGTTATGGTAATCATGGATCCCATTATAATGCTATGAAGTCTTATAATATTTTCATTCATTGGTTGGAATGGTTTTATTCTTTGTTGTTTGATTTTATTATTTGTACTGTTATAAGCAGCTACTTTGAAGAAAATAAGACATTATGGCAACCATTGCTGATTTAATATCATCCTGCTTTGAAGTTCTATCATGGGTTTGTTCTTCTGTTTCCATTGGTTCTATCATGTTGTGTCTTATTGGATTTTAATATGTGTGATAGTATAAACAAAATTTTTAAGGAAAGTGAGATATTATTATAGCCATTGTTCATTGTCGGTTATTTGGTTTTGAATGTCCTGTAAGACTTTCATTCTCTTGAATGGTTTTATACTATTTTGCTATGTTTGACACTATTGTATGTGAAGGTATGCTCAACTATTTTAAAGAAAAGAGACATTATGGTAACTACTGTTGATATCAGATTGTCTTGTCGTGAAGTGCTATATTGCTTGCATTGTTTTGTTCTGATTTGCTTTGTTCTGTTCTCCTTTGTTTTATTCTCTATAAAATAAAAGTAAAATAAATAAAATAAACCATCAGCAAAAAGAAATATGATTTTCTTCTTTTATATATTTCCTGTAAGTGAAGTACAAAGTAGCATTTACCATTGTCCTTGGACGAGCCAAATTTGCAGCAGAAACAGAAGCCTGGAAGCTGACTGTATGCCCAAACCCATTCCTCATTTACCACCTGCAGAAAACAAAGTAGAAAAGAAGAACTTGTCCAGTGAGAGTGCAAGAAACCCTGACAAAATCAGTCCTGCAGGATTTACTGACTATGAATATTTATCATCCTGTCACATTGTGGATACTAATTATTTGAACATTGGGTGTACAGTGACAACTTGAAATACATATTCTAACCACACAAATGTAAGTCATACATTTAACAAAGACAAATTTGGAACTGATTTAAATAGCTTCAGTATTTTTGTTTTTATCTAACTTCAGAAACTGTGGGGTTATAAAGGAATGAATAAGAAGGGAGATAGCAGACAGGTATTTTTATAAAGTAAGTTTTCTTAACACACTTACCAGTCTCATTTCAGTAAACTCAATATTTTGTCTTTAAAGGATGAGACACAAGGAGCCATTTTGTTGTAATAGTGAGATGAATTGTTTAGACTTAAGTTGTTCTAGACAACATTGGCAAGACTTCACATGTTCTGAGGAATAACGTTCCTTGCCCTGCTCAAGTGGGTGTTGGAATTGTTTTCCCATTTCTAGAGAACTCTATGACAGGTTCATCCATGAAATCTCCTTAGAGGTCTGTGCTGCCAGGAGTTAAGCTCGCCACCCCGCAAGCCCATGCCGTGGGCTTTTACACCTGCCCATGTGCACCTCGGTGCTCTGTACCTGTGGGCGGGTACTGTAATTGTACCCTAAGCTGTGCAGCATCATTGCATTTACATTAGAGAATTAAGATTATTCTGATTCCACCGTGGGTCCACATATACCAAATCCCAGAACGCATTTTTATCTGCCAAAACATAAATCAGTATAAGGTTCTCAAGGCCGTGTGGGTTCTTCTCCCCCTTGTGATAAGGAGTGCAGTCTAAGGATGCCCTCAGCCAGATAAGCTACTCTTTTCATATACTTTGTTGCCTTCATTCTATTTTTTCTACTCATGTCATGTCTGTGATACAGCATGAGAGATGAATATGGGGAGTTGGTACACATACAGATCATATCTTAATCATTTTTGCTTCTCTGTCTCTTTCCTTCCTTTCCCTCTCACCATTTCTACCTCCCTTTCTCGTTGGCAAAAGGGCTACTTCCATGCTTCCTTTACCTGTCTTTTATTTTGCTTTTAAAATGATTTATACCTTGGATTCTCATATGAGAGAAACGACGTGAGACTTAAGTTTCCATGTCTGATTTATTTAATTTACTATTATGGTCTCAAGGTGCATCCATTTTCCCACAAATTACTCAAATTTATCCTTTCTGTGGCTGAGCAGTATTCCTCTTGTGTAAATATACTGCAACTTTTAAATCTATTCATCTGTTAATAAACATATAGGCTGGTTCCCAGATTTAGCTATTATGAGTTGTGCTTCTGTACACACATCAACATGATATAATGGTTTTTAAATCTTTTGGAAAGAAACCTACAGGGAGAATAACTGGGTGGAATGGAATTTCTCATTTCTAAATGTTTTTCAGGAATCTTTGTACAAATCTTTGGTGTTGTACTAATTTACATTTCCATCAACAAATAGAAATGTTTGTTTTATACTGAAGTCTTGCCAGCATTTGTTATTATGTAATGTATTGGTAATAGCCGTTCTTTCTAGAGTAAGAAGGAATCTCAGTGTTACTTTTATTTGCATTTTACTCCTATTCAATGATGATGGAAGCTTCATCACGAAATTATTGGCAATTCTGAAAAAGCGTCTTCAGTTCAATTGCCAAACTTTTGATTGGATCATTTATTTGGGAGTGGGTCTTTTTTTTTTTTTTGTAGTTCTTTGTATATTCTGGATATTAGTCCTCTGGCCAAGGTGAGGAATAGCTGGCAAAAATGTCTTTCTCATTCTGTAGGTCATTCTATTAGTTTTTTTCTTTGTTTTTAAAAAGTTTTCAAATTTGCTATAATCCCTGTCAGTGATTCTGGATGTTATTACTTGTATGACTGAAGTTCTACTCAGAAAGCCTTTGCCTGTGCCTATGTACTCCATGAGTTTCCCTTATTTTATCTTCTGGCTTATTAAGTGTTTCTGCTTTTTAATATCCAGATTCCTGCTTCTTTGATATGGCCAGACCTGGATCTAACTCTTTGACTGATCCTTAGAGCTCATCAGGAAAAAAAACCATAAATGGCTTCATCAAGGACAAAGAGGAAGTTTAGAGAGAGTAAACTCATTTGGAGACCAAAGTGACTCTAGGCTGATTGACTAAGACATCTAGTACACACTTAAATAGGCAAGTCTCCCTGATCTAACAAATCATTGTTCAGTATTATTTACTTCTTACTTCAAAGATAGCAATCTCTAGGAAAAAGCATTTAAAAGAGAGCAAAATTTCTTAGTGACACTATAGCTTCTTAGAGAATATAATACATATAGAATGCTTGTAAAACCAACACACCATATAATTAAGCACAAACAACTATGATATAGGAAGAAAGTACAGGTAGTATTAAAGTGGGCAGTCAAAATAAATGAAGCAGTAATTGTGGTGAAGTGGAAAGACCTATAAAGGTAGGAATCTGCCTGAAATAACTGCTTTGTGTTCCACAATGCTAAACTCTGATCTTTGGCTTCAGGTGGACGCCAATATGTTCTTACTGAATGAAAGTATGAAATGTGATAAAATTTGTACTGAACCTTGGAGGAAAAATTTTATTCAAGGGAAAAAAATGAATTATCATTGAGGGTCCAGCTAAAACACAATAGAATGTTTTTTTAAAAACAAAAACCAACAAAATGTACCAGCAAAAAGTAATCAAACCTATTATTTTATCCAACGTATTTGAGCAAAAAGAAAAACTCATACAAGAAATGAGAAGTATTTGCCAATGCAGTGTGGCCTTTGAGGGGCAGCCCTAGATCTAAACTCACAATGTCATCTCTGGGTTTGAAGTGTAATTTTAGCCTCACCAGACAGGCTTTCAGGGAACACACAGAAGAAACCCTCCGAAGACTACCACAGTTATGTTGGGAATGGTGACCATGAGTTTAGTCAGTGAGAGTCTAGGGAAATAAATAGAAGGCACTCTTTCAGGTTCTCCCAAGCAGTTTACTCTGTGCTTGTTCCACTATTTTGTGTTAGAAGTATGAAATGTGCTTTCTAAATTTTTTTCAAGAGGGGCTCACAGCTAAGAGTTTAGCTTGGATTGTGGAACAGATTTGGACTTGTACTTCTGAGCAATGCTGAAACTGTTGAGACCCTTGGAGACAGACTGAATGCAGTTTATATTATAAGATGGGCCAGATCCCTTGGTATCCAGGGCTAGATATAAAATATCCTTCTTATGGCTCATGTGTTGAAGACTTGATGCCAAATTAGCAGTGTTCCAAGGTAAGGCTTTTGGGAAGTAATTGAATCAAAGGATCAATATGCTGATGAGTTTGTGATCGAATAGACTATTAGAAAGTAAGGGAAATTTGGGAAAGTGTAGCTTTCTTGGAAGACAAGTTACAGGGAACATGGCCCAGAAGGATACATCTTGTCTCTGGTCCCTTTTTTTGTGATCTTTAGCTCTTTGTTTCCTGGTCACCTTTAGTAAACCACTTTCCTCTTCTATCTGCTTCTTTCATTATGGACATCTTCCCTGTAGCGACTGGGCCATGAATCCATGGAATAAATTCTCTGAAATCATAAGACAAAATATATCCTTCTTCCTTTAAGTTGTTTGTCTTGGCCATTTTGTCATAGAGATGGAAAGCTAATACACAGGCCATGTTAGGAAATTTATATTTATCCTAAGAACTGTAGGAAAACACTAAAGAGCATGAAGATTGAAGAAGACACAAGGATGCATTTTAAAAAGTGTGTGTGAGCCAGGTATGGCAGTGCATGGTTGTAATCCCAGTGATCTGGAAGGCTGAGGCAAGAGGACTGGAAATTCAAGTCACCCTATACAACTTAGTGACTTAAAGGGACCCTGTCTCAAAACAAAAAATTTTAAAAGTGGGTGAGAGACTTAGCTTAGGGAGGAGACTCCAGGTTCTACCCTCATTTCTGCCAAAAAATAAAATTCAGTGGGTCTCATTCACACTCTGGAGGACTTTGAGGAAGGCTAGAGAGTGGCCGAAAACTCTGAAGAGGCCACTGCAGTGTTCAGGTGAGATACAGGTGAGAGTGAGGGGCGGTTTGGAGAACAAGGCTAGGACTGCAAAAGGAGCAGTCAGATAGTAAGAAACACTCACCAAGATGTGTTTCTTCAGCATATAGTCTTCTCAGATTCACTCAAGGCAAGATCTAAACTGATTAAAATCATGTAAAAGGCTCTCAGGAATCATATTAGACTTCTACGCCAGACCCACAGTGTGCCTTCTCATGCCTCCATTAAATTTGATGCTCCTTCTACTTAGAACTTTTCTACCTATTTTTACTTTTTCCTGGACAAATTTGGTTTCCCTTTATCAAGGCACCAAGACAGATGCAGTCACTCCTGAAAGGTCTTTCTTGATGCTCGGGATCCCTCCCCCATGCGCTGAGTCAGCTGCCTGTTCCTCCCATACATGCACCAAACGCTGTCCTGAGTTCCAACTACTTTTTCACCTCCCTGATCCCTCCTGCCCTACAAACTCCTTATTCTATTCAATACACAGGGCTCAATGTATATTTATTGGGTTTACACTGCCTTATTCCACATCAGTACACTAGCAAATGTGTAATCAATTCACTTTGGAAAAGAGCCTTTCTCAAATTGATGATATATTTTCTTCTTACACATACTAAACTGAACACAGTTTAACCTTGAGCACAAGGTCATCATGATAAGTACAGTTGCAATTAAAGATCAAAATCCCTTAGCGATTACACAGTTCAACACACTCATGGATGGGAAGACTAAGGTCCAGAGATGTTTAAGGACTGTACCTTGTGGCCAAAAATCTAAGATTAAATTTCAGTAGCCTGACTCTTTTTAAAAAATTTTTAAATATTTATTGAAGTATCATATGTGCACAAAAATAGACACACAAATCACTCATGTTAAGGTCAGTGAATTATTACAAAGGGAATATACTTATGTAACCAAAATATTGATCCAACTTTGTTCGAGCCTCAGGAAATCATTGTTTGCCTTCTTCCTTCCCCAAAGTAACCAAGATCTTTAGGGCTAATATTGTAGGTAAAATTGTCATTTTATTCAGATGTTTTATTAAAGGAAATATATATATATATATATATATATATATATATCAACAATTACAGAGCATGTGTCATTTTGTTACTTTTATGCCTTGTATCTGATCTCATAAAAAAGAAAAAATAAACAACAAATAAAATGAGAATTGAGGTTGAGAATGAACTGAAGTATCTCTGACTCCTAATCTAGTCCTGGAGAAAGACTGCATGCTATAGGCCAGTGTCATATTTTCTGCATTTGTTGAGATGTCTTGAAATCTTTAGTTCAAGACCACACAGTTTTAATATTGTACTTTATTTTAGTGTTTGTGCCTTTTTCCATAACCTTTCTGCCTCCTCCTATGGTATCAATTCTCACTTCTTACTATTTCAGCTTTCTCCCATCTAAAAATCTCTATATTTATATGTGTATGCTTAAAACTCAGACAGAACTTCTAGCTTCTCAAAGCATCATATTACATTCCAGTTTCTGTTATTATTGGTGCTTTACTACCCTGTTTCTTCCATTAAACTAAATGTAAGATGTTTTATTCTCCTTTTTTTGCACGTAATGCCTAGCATAAAGTCTGATATGCTCAGGCTCTGTGTGTAAAAAAATTATCTAGCTTATTAAACACAATGTAAAATAAGCATCACTAGGTTTAAGGAAAATTATAAACTCTAGCTTATGGACATCATGAAGTCTATTTTCCCATTTTGTTTTTGTTTTTGTTTTTGTTTTACTCACTCTTGGTCATAATTTACTGGACTGAGTTCTTATATACCTATGACTTTTGGACTTAGTATTTGAGAAGAGACCTGTGTCCCAACTTGTAATAATCAAAAACTGCTCCAATACTCACAGACTAACATTATCTTCACATTCTTTTCTGTAAATAATTAGGGCACTAAAAGCTGAAGGTGGAAAATATTAAAGATAGTAGAATTTAGGTAGTAAAATATTAAAGATAGTAGATATGGAAACACCTGTCTCAGTGATTAGACTTTAGAGTGTTGATAATTGGTCTGTTCAGAGAAGATGCTTTCACCTTCCTGGTGAACTGGCTTTCTTTGGCTGCAAACAGAGGGGCCTAACACACTTCATACCTACAGACAACTGGTTTGTGGGTGGACACATAACTCAAGCTCCACCAGCTGAGATCTTTTCCCAGGACTTTTGGAAATGGAGCCATGAAAAGAAATCCAGTTCCTCTCTGACAAAGCCTTGCACTATACAGGCAGCATCTCTTTCCCTCTATGAGGCTAAAAATTATCACTTCAAAAAAGCAAAAAAGCAAACACCCCCCCCCAAAAAAAAAAAAAACAGAGACAAGATGTACAGAGACAAGAGGTCCTGGAGAGCAAACACCAGCACTGTCCTGTGGAATATGACTGCAGTAGCTCAAAGTCACTCAAATGCTGTCCTTCAGTACCCTGTGTTTATAACCAGAAAGCCACCAGTCAGAAAACACAAGACTTAGAGAGAAAACTGGAGAACAGATGCCTCGTGGGTCACGAGAGAAAATCTAAGAAATCAACTACCATTAAACTGAAACTCAAACAAGCTCTGAGGATGATTTTATGGTCTACAGTAGGAAATCTGAAACAGAAGAGCACAACCTCTTATTTATAGGTATACAAACATATCACACCTCTTGGAAATATCTTGGAAATATCGCACCTTTTCAGAGAGCAGCTGTAGCCCCAGAGGCACATGTCAACATGTCAGTCCACTGGAGAGAGGATGTCCCAACAGGCACAGTTTCCAATTAAAGGGGTCTCATGAGGAGATGACCTTCTTTCTTTGGGGAATACTGAAGGACAGTTTACAGGGGAAATCAAAGGCTATCATGGGGAATCACAGAGGAAATACTGTATGGAGGATTAGAACCTGACTTTTCCAGTTTTTTTCAACTCTGAGAATCTGCAGTTCTTGGCTCTGGCTGCAAGGATACCATAAGTCAGTGTTACAATTCAAAACAAATGTCCAAAGAGTAGTCACACTGGGCGTGGTGGTGCACACTTGTAATCCTAGCACTCAAGAGGCTGAGGCAGGAAAATTTCTTTGAGTTTGAGGCCAACCTGAGCTACACAGCAAAACCCTGTCTCAAAACAACAACAACAACAACAACAACAACAACAAAGTACGGTTTGGTAAGTTGGAGATTTCCCTTCTGTTTTTCCATCAAATCTCCAACACTATCACCCTTTCCCACTGCTAAATTTGACAGCATCCCCCTTTGCATTTATCTGCTTGTGGGACAGGAAATCTCCTTGCTCCCTCTGCCCAGGTGAAGCTCTGCTCGTATCAGCATACCCACAGCGACCTCTGTGTTAATCCTCTGTGGTCTTTGTCATTAACCAGTCTTTGCACATCTATTTTGCTTGCACAGTCCAGGGTTACAAGGGTGCAGAGTCATAAAGATTAACTCACCCATATAATCTCATCATTCACCTTCCAATGGCACCCACTGCAAGCACCCATGATTCGCTTAGTGTTTTGTGTCCCACAGGAGCAGAGGCTTGAAGATCCTGAGTGTTAGTGACTCTGATAGTATTCATCAGTCAGCGATGAATAGAAGATGTCCCACGTCCATTCATGAGATTAACCATAGGGTGTGTTCCACAACAGTACACAGGTCTACGGCAGGAATGAATCTCTACTGCCTGCTGCAGTAACCTATTTCCTGGCATACCTGGTCTCAGCTTCCTCCCCTTCCCTGTCTTCATCCCTTAACAGGTGCTTCCTGAGAACACCTCCCATGTAAACCACATCTATTCAGTTCTCAGGGGTAAACTCTTGCATGTGTGTGTGTGTGGGGGGGATCTTTCCTACACAAAAAATTTCTGGTACTGAATGGTTCTTATCTGTGTGATTTGTATCATTCCTTTCACTCTGGGATATTATAATTGCATTTCGTTTTGTTATATTAGACCCTATACAAAGCATATCAGTTCCTTTCAGTAATTAATAAATTCTAAATTCTATAATGAAAGAGAGCCAGCAACTGGCAGAAACTGCAGAACGTGCTAAAAATGACTGTGTCACAGATAGAACACAGGGCAGCAAATCTTTGAAAAGGATAAAGCAGAAGATAACCTGAGTGCTGCCTGGTGAACATTCCAGGACAGATATAGGGCTAACGGGGAAAGAGAAAGGTACTATAAAGATCAAGCTTTGCTTTCCTCTCCACTTTGGTGAGGGTCATCTCTGAATTTTGCTCTCTAGTTGGCTGCGTTCATGAAATTGAGAATTAATAAAATCACTTTTATTTCTTTAAACAACCACTATGAAAAGCTTTCTAGAGCCATATCTAATGTACTTTTTCAATTGCATTTTTACAAATGATCTCCGAGGTCAGGATGAGCAAATGGCCAATTAGCCATAAAAGAAAGACCCCAGAAGCACACAGATCTTTTCAGCATTTTAGAGACAAGCCAAGTACCATTGGAGAAGCCAGCATTTAACTTGTAGAATATTAAAACCATCACTGCTCAGCTGCACAGAAATTTCTCTTTCTAAATATCTTCCCCAAATTTCTCCCTTGAACCATATTATTTCAGTTCAGCCTCAAAGTTTCACCATTCAAAAGTGTATTACCATTCTGAAAATGTACTTGATGGTATTTTTATATCAGGCTATGGAATAATGTGTAATGATGAAAAAAGAAAAGAAAAAAATCACAAGCTCCTCTGTAGCCAGTCAGCCAAACAAAACTTAGATATAAATCAAGCTTCATGGAAACTACAGGTCACACTCAAGTTTATGAGTACATCACAGAATCATGCTGTCTTGCATTTAACCTTGTCTGGCTTTGATCTTTATCATAAGAGTAGTAACAACAATACTGAAATTATTGTCATGCACCAGCATATCCCCAGTTGCAGAGGAGGACCTGAACCAGAGAAAGGACATCATAGAGAGATAATTTACAAGGTAGGTATGTGCAGTAACTCTGCATTGGGACTCCCCACTCTGCAGTGTACTGGCTGTTCTAGCTGTTATCTTTAAGCATAAAATGTATACCCCCTGTCTCATTGGCTGGTGGCATTTCTTTAGCTCTGTAAGTGGTTCTTATTAGTGTAATGCTTCAGTGAGTGTTCATAATTAGGAAAGGGTGGATACTCCTCACAGAAATGTGGGAAATTGAGGCACCAAGTGACCAGTCCATGAGACCATATAATGAGACAGAGGTGCAGAATGAGCAGAAATCTAAGGAGGCTGCTTCTTAGGATGCTTATGTCACTTTCATTTGAAGGAAATTAAGAGTTAAAAGAATATATCTGAAAGTCAAAAGCTTGCCAGGTAATGAAAAAGTGACTTTTTTGCTGGAAGCAAAACATATCATTCTCAGTCTCTGACTTTTCTTATCTGTGACATGCTTATGCAAATAAATTCTTCACCTTAAATTATTAAGGTATTGAATTGCATTTGTATGAATGAAAGAGAGAAAGACAGTCAAAATTATATGCAAATAAATATCCTTGGAAAACAAAAGAGAAATAGATAAATCTGGGGCTCATGGTTCTTAGGCAAGATATTCTGGCTATGCTGATTTCCAGGTGGGCTCCCTGGACATACAATCCTGCATTTCCTGAGAAAGGTACAAAGAAAATGAGCCAGAGAACTGTCAGTGTGGAAGAAGAAACAGAAAACGGTTTTTCCCAAATGTTTTTCCCAAGTCATTTTAAAGAGGTAGGACTGAAGTTGGAGACTAAGTCAAGGTCCCCAAATGTTCCAGCCATACTATGTAATAAAGAAGGGACTGAGTGATTATTCTCACTTCTTGAACAAGAAAACTGATGGTGGAGGAAGTAAACTGAACGTTTTTGAAGCGCTATTAGGTAATAGTGAAATCTGGCACAAAATAACACCTTCTAATAGCCCACAAAGGGCTGTCTCATTAGCCTCCCCTCTACACTTCTGTGACTCTCTCTCCCAACCCACATGCATGTGCCTGATACCAATGGATTTTGTTTGTTTGTTTAACTAGAGTATGGAAAGGCTGTGACCTCCTGGTTTTAACCCAAGAATACTTTGATGCCATGTTTACAAGTAGAAATGCTCTTGTTAAAATTATTCTAACACTGATGAATATTATTCAGAAGAAATTTTTTCTAAAGCAAACTTTATAAGCCATTTAATTATTTAGGATTCGGTCAATGCTGTCAGGTGTCTGCTCTCTGATTCCCTCCACTTCATCATCTTCAAGGTCGTTTCCTCCTCAATCCAGCCTTCTCATCATGTTGGCAGATATGAGTGTCAACAGCACCACACTTATTTCTCTACTATTTCAGCAACTCCAGGTGAATTTTTCACCAGCTATTCTAACAAACAACCTGCTACTGACTCACCTGGATAATCAGAGTCCTGAATTCACTGCCATGGCTACAGGACCCTCTAATCACACACACACATAGTATGCTAAATTATCCTTTAGCTGATGGTGAATAAGGGATGGTTCTCCCAAGCAAATGTGGGTCAGACAAAAGCAAAGATGAACTGTTGAGAAAAGCCCAAAGGAAGCACCAGGGTTATTCCAAGATTCCCAGAAACTGCAGCGAAGCAGTTACCAAACCCTAGACTGGGAGCAGAGGGAGGGGGCTGTGGTTACCAGCGCCTGTTGCTTGAAAGAGGTGATCACAGAGATGGGAACCAGCTTTCAGGGGAGCAGGAAGAAAACAGCAGTACCTTAGACTGGTACTATTGTTTCCCAGGGAATGGGAGGAGCTGGGTCCTGGCACCGCAGAGAAAAGCAGGAACAATTTCTGTCACTGGGGTGTAGAATTTTAAATGGATGACACAAGCAGAAACAGGAAGAAAACAAAAGTAACAGGCCCTCACCCAGCTCTCCAGTCTATCTATCATCCTCTATTACCAGAACAAACAGAGAGACTGATGACGAGGGGGACTGTGGAGTGCTGCTCCTCTGGTAGCAGCACAAAGCAGAATATAAAAGGGTGGTTGACAGCTGAGAGATAATAGCTCAATAGCCAGAGCAGCACCCAAATGAGGCCAAATTAATATTAATGTCCATGTTTTGCTAACTCACAGTACACGCTTGTCAAGAAAGCTGTATCTTTGCTCCATCCACATTCATGTTCAGGGCCATGAGACAGGAAATTCTAACCTCTAAGAAGTTTGCCAAAAAATAAAGAAATAAATCTCCAGGTCTTTTCATGCTTTCATGTCACCTCACCTCACAGCTCAGCCTATGTCTTGGAGCTTTTCAGTCTAGCCTGACATGAGGTGATATGTGTCTCTCTTCTTTAGGTCAGTGGGGAGAGAAGATCTACTGCTGTCTGGATACCCTGCCTGTATCTATCTGGGAGGTACCTGCAAAGAAAAGAAGTATGCATAACTATCTCCCAAACCCTTATCATCAACCAGGTTATATAAAAGTGGAATACACCTGTATTACCAGTACCCTTCCACAGTCTATTCTTTATGTCTGTGAGGGTCTCGGATCTTTACATTCTCCCTCTACTCTCAAAGCTGAATGCTACTTCTCAGAAACACACTGTCATTCATTTTTCCCTTCATGAGAACATGCTTCCTATCCCGGATACAATTTCCCAGGATTCCAGACTATTCCTTTACTGCTATTAGTTCTCTTGTACTGGAACCCTGCTGTGTATCAGGAATATAAGGAAAATAGCCATCTCTCTATCTGTGTAGAACTTGTGATAACCTTCCTATCAGAATCTAAACAATATACCTTGTGGGTCCAGTCTCACAAATCCCCTAGCCAAATCCTAGCCTCAGCATTGGTAGGAAAAGAGCAGACATCAGACTGTTCCCACCATCAGCAAACACAGAGTGACACATGTCTGACTGCTGGAGACTGAACCAGAATATCTGTTTTATAAACCCCTCTCCCTCCCTGTCTATCAGTTCATGCTAATTTGTGCCTGGGCAAGAGATGGGATTAAGCAACCCTTACATTTCAAAGACAAGATGAAGCTCTGAGTTCATATTAGTGCTTCTGTGTGTTACAAGCATCTTGTTTTGAAATATTTTCTAGTCCAGATCATTCCAGTTACAAATGCCAGGAATCCACCTCAAACTTAGACAGCAAAAGGAAGTTATCCACTCATGAAACTGCTACTGAAACCAAAAGATTTAAACTGATCTTTTGTTCTATTCCTTTTGTAAATCCGAGTGCTTCTGCACATTTGTTTGAAAAGGGACAAACTAGCTTGGCCAAATTACAAATAAACTCATTTTTCACTTTTGTGGGCATTTATCTTACTCTTGATAGTGGGCAGCCAAACAAATCCAGAGAGCTGGGACCTGGATCCAGGCCTCCAGCAGCCCCCACAACCACACTTTGATCTTATGAAGTCCAGCCTCAACTTGATCTCTGCCTTGCTTTGCCGGAAGCTGCTATCACATTTAACAGACCTAAACTATGGTGGCAAAAATGTCACTAAAAGCTTCAGGCTTAAATTTCTATCAACTCAGTAACTCTAGCTGGAGAGAAAAATAAACCATAGGAGCAAAAGTTCCAACAAAAATCCCAAGACTGAATATAATTGGGTACTTTGAGTCACATAGGTATTCCTGAATAAATAGCCACCGTGACCAGGAGACAGAAGAGAGTAATTAGCCAGCCCCAGATCCTACTCCATTCTGGGAGTCAGAGATGGCCTTAATCAGCCATCTCTGATTAAGAAAGCAAGAAAAATCACAGAAGATACTATGGGCCAGGGCAGGTCCAAAAGAAAATAGGAGGAGTATTACCAGCAGGAGAATAAATGCAAGGAAATTTGGGGGTGGAAATAATTTTTGTTTTCCAATAATTATACTTATCCTTTTTGCTTCATTTTTATGTCATATATTTCTATTATATTTACCTCTTTTATACTATAAAATATAAACTCCTATTTCTCAAACTACTTAGATACAGTAGAGACAGAATAAATGCCAGTTGATCGCATGGTCAGAATACTTTGGTGACCCTTATTCTGTGAAAACTCGAAATTTTGGGGGGAAATTCAAAAATATATGCAGAGATAGAGCTATCTCTGAGAAAGTCTGCACGCTGAAAGTTGTTAGTATTTAACCTAAGTGTGGCAGTGCATGCCTATATTCCCAGCTCTATAGGAGGCTCAGGTAGGAAGATTTCAAGTTTGGCCCAGCCTGGGAAATTTAGTGACTTAGCAAGAGTCTGTTTCAAAAATAAATAAAAATAAAATAAAATAAAATAAAATAAAATAAAATAAAATAAAATAAAATAAAATAAAATAAAATAAAATAATAAACAGGCTAAGGATGTCAGTCAATGTCAAGTCCTTAATTTCATTCTCAGTACCAAGGAAAAAAAGTTACGTGTTTAGCTGCAATGAGTTTTTTCAAAAGCTCAGCCTGATAAATGGCTCAAGATTGGATGGTTTATTTGGGAGATGATGTCAGGGAGTGGGGAGCCAGGAGAGCAAGGGAATGGACGACAGATTGCTATAAGGTTGTAGTGTCAGAGTCATTTATTAATGAAGGGCTCTCCTTCTGGGGCATCCTGAGAAACATACAGACTGCCTCTCAGAATGGGCAACTTAGGAGGGGGAGTAGGGCTTCTCAGCCTCTGTGTCCCATCCTTCATTGTTGAAGACTGTTCAGGAAAGCCATTACCCAGACCCGCACTGGGCTGCAGCATCAGAGAAATCTTAGGTTACAATGGGGAGATGCACAGTGCACGCTTGAACAAAGCATCATAAGGTAAGTCTGAGCTTGTAGGGAATTGTCTACCAAGCTCTGGCTCTAACTAGAAAAGGACTAATGGGATGTAGAGGAAGCTGCCAGGTGTCTGTCGCACAAAGCACCTGGAGGACTTTTACCAAGTATCCTCCCAGCCTAGGTTGGAGACTGATTGAGTTCAGATGCATAAAGGTGGCTGAACTGTCTCCATTCTTACTGAAGTTATTTGGTTACCTCAAAAATTCAACATTTCTGGCCTTCTCAATAAACATCCTTTTAAAGACATCCAAAGATGACTGAGGGTTCCATCCACACCCCACTTGGTACGCTCTGAGGATGGAGCAGGCACAGGCCACGCCTGGGAAAGACTCATTCACACCACCATTCTCTGTGTGGCCTCAGCACAGCTGCTTTCTGGTGACGCTGTGTGATCAGTAAAAAGTAAAAATGACTTTCTCTGGGCTTGTCCACTCATCTCTGGGTGTGAGGCAATAACATACCAGACTGAAGCAGAGCTGGTGGCTATAGCCCTAAAAAATTGACCTCAATCAAACTGGAAAATGCATTTTCTCCAACCAAAGCCATATGAGGTTCCCTTCTCTGATGACAAAAAGCTTGACAAATCTATATTTCAATTGTTTTCAATCAGTCTCTCTGAGCTCTTTCAGATCCTACATGACTTTCTATCAGCCTATCTCCCGGGGACCGGCAGCTGTGTTACATAGGAAAGACGAATTGAGCCAAATGTGGCAATCTTGGCCAGAATTAACAAAATCATGGAACTGCCAGGGCAAACACAGCCATCTTCTTCTCAGGTGCCCACTGTATTAGCCCACTGGGGCTTTTGCAGTTGTGAAATGATTACAAGCACAAAACCTGCTGGCTTTAATCAATGGTCAATATCAACATGCCGTCCCTAGGCCTACCTGGTAATCCTAGTGCTAAAATAATAAATGTGGTGAGCTGTCTCTTCATATAAGACATTTTTTAAAAGATTATATAATTCTGTTTTAGAAAAAGAAGCTTAATTGTTGCCAAGCTGGATCCTCAGGATTGAATTTTTTCCCTAACCTTAATACAAGATTAACCGCAGACCCACCCAACTGCTTTCCTCAATCAGTTACCCAATACAATCCCATTCTTTCCACAGTTTCTTCTCACCCAGAGATCTCCTCCCTGAGAAAGCAGTTCTTTGTATATTTACCACGTTAACACAGGCTGTCTCGGATTCCCCACTGTGGGAGAGTGCGGAGCCAAGTCAGGAGCAAAGAGTCTAAGGGAGATATTTTGGGGGGCAAAAGGGAAAATTTTCATTTGGGTAAATGCAGGCTAAGAATGCATGCAAAATGTGTCACTCTTTGCCTGTTTCTCTTCTCATTTTAATGTTTTACTTTCAGATCAATTCTTCAAATATCTTTCATTCACAGTCTTGAGAATGATAAAAAGGTCCAGAGATACAGCTCAATGGAATAGTGTCTGCCTGGCAAGCCTGAAGTCCTGAGTTCAGTTCCTGGTACCAGAAAAGAAAAAAAAAGAACAACCATGAAAATCATTTCAAATAATATGCTCCCTACTTTCCCCTATGTTTCACAATCCAGGGAGATATGCTTCTATTCTCTACCCATATAAAATCAATACTTCTATGTTGCCTGAGTTCCTTCAGAAATAGACTCTAAGATAGAAATTTGAGTACTAGTAGTTTAGCAAGACAGCCCTATGCATTTGTGGATCCATGGGGAAACAGGATATGAAGAGAAGGCAATCAATATAAGGCACATTCATGAGAGGATGGGGCTATAGGTAGTTGAGTCTTGGTCCCTCCATGGAGCTTTGGGTAATCATATGCCCCAGCATTAGAACTTTACTACCTGAAGAGCAAGGGTACAATGAACCTATCATTACTTCTGAGTTCCTTGCAGGGTTCAGTGTCTTGAAACTCCCAACTTGCCCTGTGCGTGACACAAGAGAGAATCTCCAAGCCCTAGACAGTCACAGATACACAGAAAAGCATCAGGTATATAACAGAACAGAAAGCACCAAGGGGATATGATGGGGCCTTGGCAAGACCTTCTAGTCCTCTGGACTGCCTGGTTTTAGTGTGCAGGTCTGTGTTCACACTACTTTCATACCCTTGGCATTAAGAACTGTCTGCTTTGTGTCTGTCTCTCTATTCCACCCTCAAAACAACCAGTTCATACAAGATACTCAGCAGGAGCTTTAAAAAGAAATGGAAGTTGTACTATGAAGTCATTCTTGACCAAAAGAATTAAAATGTATTTTCTTTGGCAAGAAAATAGATCCAGGAAATGCACCAATTCACATGGAAGTGAAGAAGATTGGAGCAGGATCGCCAGGGCTGGGTATGTAACCTGTTGTAAGACAAAACCAAGACTGTTTGGCCTCCCTTTACTGCCTCGTGCTTTCTTCTGCTTACCATCCAGCATCAGATGGTAAACCTCTAGGCAAAGATATCCAAGAATTCACAAAAATCACTCTTGTCCCCGAGAACAGGGAATAAGCATGACTCCAACATCTTTGGTTTTGTTTATGTCTCTCCAGTCTCTCCCAGAACCCTGTTCCCTTCTCCCAAAGCATTATTAAGGTCAAGACACCTGGCAGGGTTGGAGAAGGGAAACTTCCATATTTCATTGGTAGAAAGAGGGACTGGATGGAGTATGAGCTCAGGATTCACCTGGGGCTATAGTTAAAATGCACACTTCAATTCACCTGGTTGGTGTGGGGTCTAAGATCCTGTATTTATAACAAAATCCAAATGATATCTATGATACTGGTTCATAAATCACAAAGACCAGCAAGGTACTCACACCCTGAGCTGGTGCGGTTTGGCACACACACTTGTTATAGTTGGAAATTGCCCAAGCCCTGCTCCTTCTTCTGTGTTTACTTTTGATTTGCTATTGGATCATCAGGATTCCTGTAGAGAAGAGATAGCTCATGCAAATCCAGCAATTTTTGATGAGTTTAATGAATGTATTATTTGTAAAAGTGTAGGCAGGGCATAGGAAAGTGACAAAGAGGTGCACAGTATGCTAGAGCTAATTACACAGCAGATAAAGGAGAGAAGGCAGGATACTGCAAAGATAGGCGCTTTGATAGGAGCCTTGCCTTTGTTAGGGTGGCAGGGAATGTAAATGACCTAAAAGGAGGGCCTGGCTCCACTCTTACCCTCTGATCTCCTCTGCCCTCCCCATGGTCAAATGCAATTTGAATCACGGAAATCCTGCCCAGGAGAGACTGCTGGGCCCAGAACTGATTGGAGAAGTAAAGAAGAGAGTGTGAAGGGGCACACTTAAGTGACCCCATTTTGTAAATCCTTGATCACCTGTTTAAGCTCTTTCAGCACAAGTTAAGGAGCATATGCACCACGGATGGACAACTGTAAGGAACCGGGTAGTAATATTTTAGTATTGTCAAGCCATATTATCTTTCTCCTCATTACTTAACTCTACTTTTGTAGTGAGAAAACACAATAAGTAAACAAATGGATGTGGCCTTGTTCCTACTAAGCATCAGTTACAAAACCTGGCCTGCAGGTCAGATGTGCTTTGTCAACCATTGATGTACCCCACTTCTCTTATTTCTATCCTCTCTCCCATGCTTCCTTTCCTGGCTTATCTACTTCTTTCATGTTTATTAGTACATGCTTGCATACATAATGATTATATTCATTGTGGGAAGTACACGTAGGTAGTAACAATGTGTTTTTTCTTCTTACCCTCTCTTCTCTCTCCCATCCTTCCATCTCTATTTCTCCTAATCATTTGTGGAGGCTCTAGCTTCCTGTTTTATATTATCTCTTATTTTATTCTTTAAAATATTTGTACTTTGGGATTTTTATATGAGACACAATGCAATATTTGTAGGGGTGTATTTAATTGATTTCATGTAAAATCATTTTCTCAAGGTGTATCCATTTTCCTACAAATGACTCAAATTTATTCTTTTTATGACAGAGTAGTACTCCTCTTGTGTAAATATAGGATAATTAATTGATGTATTCACCTGTTGATGAGTATATAGGCTGCTTCCAAGGTTTATCTATTATGAATTGTGCTGCTATAAATGTAGATATGAATGTATCACAGTGATATGACATCTTTAAATATTTTGGAAAGATACCCATAAGGAAAGTAGCTAGGTTGAATGAAATTTTTCATTGTACTTTTTTCAAGAATCTCCAAACTGATTTCCACTGTGGCTGTGCTAGGTTACCTTCCCACCAAAAATGGAGAAATGGTGCTTTTCTCCCCCAGCCTCATCAGCATTTGTTATTGTTTGATTTATCAGTGACAGCCATTCTTTCTATGGTAAGAAAGACTCTTAGTGCTGTTTCAATTTGTATTTCTCTCTTGGCCTATGATGTTAAATGCTTTTTCATATATTTATTGGCAATTTGTACTTCCTCTTCTGAGAAATGTCTTCACTTCAATTGCCTTTTTTTCTTGATAAGTTCATTTATTTGGGTGGAGGAGGGTTGTAATAGTTTAAATTCTTTATGTATTCTAGATATTAGTTTCTGTCTTAGGAATAGCTGGCGATGTTTTTGCTTACATTCTGTAGGCTGTCTTTACTCTGTCGGATGTTTCCTTTTCTTTGCAGAAGCTTTTTAATTTGATGCTATCCCATTTGTTGATTGTTGATGTTATTTCTTGTGCAACTGGTGTTCTAGTCAGGAGATCGTTACCTATGCCTACCTTTTTGAGAGTTTTATGTATTTTATCTTCCAACAGATGTTTCTGTTCTAATATCCATGTCACTGATCCATTTGATTTCATTTTAGTACCAGATGAGATATATAGGTCTAGATTTAATCTTCTGCATGTGTATAATCAGTTTCCTTAATATCATTTTTTGCAGAAGCTGTATTTATCCTTTTGTAGAGGACCATATGACTAAATGGTTTCTGATTCCTCTCTTCTGCTTCTTGGAGGCTTATGTCTGTTTTTGCGCCAGCACCATGCTGCTTTTTGTCACTGTAGCTTTGTAATATAACTTGAAATCAGGATTGTGGTACCTCTGGTTTTGTTCTTGTTGTCCAGGATTACTTCTGCTATTATAGGTCTCTTCTGACTCCACTTAAATCTTAGGATTTATTTCTCTGAGTTCTGTAAAGAATGTTGCTGGCATTTTGATTGGGAATGCATTAAATATGTTTATCAGTTTTGGAACTATACCCATTTTAACATTACTAGTTCTTTTTACACAGAAACAGTGGCTAACTTTCCATATTCTGACGTCTACTTTGATCTCCTTTTTCATACTGTAGTCTTTATTATATATGTCTTTCATTTCTTAGGTTAGGTTTATTCCTAAGTATTAAATTTTCTTAATACTATTGTGAATGGTACTGTTTTCCAAAATTTCTTCTCTTTGGATTCAGTCTTGGTATACAGGAATGCTACTGATTTTTTTGTGCTGATTTTATAACCTGTTACACTTCTAAGTTTATTAGTTCTAGGTGTCTTTAGGGGGATATCTTGGGTCTTACACAGAAAACTTTATATCATCTACAAATAATGATAGCTTGACTTTTTTCCTTTTTGTATATATATCCCTTTTCTATTTCTTTCTCTTACCTGACTACTGTGAATCACAATGGATACTGCCAGTGGAATATTAGAAACTACTTTAAAAACCTGTATTCCAATAAATTGGAGGCTCTAATAAAGGTAAACAGATTCTTAGAAACATATGAATTACCAAAACTGAGCCACAAAGATACAGAAACCCTGAACAGTCACCAAGTTTCTTTATTTCTTTCTTCTTTTATCATTTCATACAATTCAACCATTAGGTTTTTTATTTCTCCCCTATAAATGCCCTTTGAATCTATTTTGAAGGAGTTGGCAGTTTTGGGAGGCATTTTGTTGCCTTGTTTCCTTATGCATCTACATTTTGGTGTGTTGTTGAGGGTTCAGGATCAACTACAGCAGAAAGATACTGTTGCTGCTATGGAGAGCTCTTTAGCTGCTGTCTACTTTCCAGTGATGTGATCTTGGGTTTGTTTGTATTTTATGCCTCTTCAACCTACTGACTTTAATGAGATTGGACCTGGTCACCCACCCACAACACAAGCTGTAGACACTCTCATTTCATCCACAATGAAAACCTTCCAGTTGCACCACAACTGCAGGAAGTGGAAGAGATGCTGAGTATTGAGGGATTAGGAAGATTTTTCATAGATGAACCACAGGAAAAAAAGAAAACATTGCAGAGGAAATTTGTAGGCAAGAATAAGAGACATCTTTCTGTAAGAGGGAAATAAGCAGAAGAAAAATAAGCTTGTGGGAATTTTGTCAATCAAGGGGAATATATATATATATATATATACCTAATGCAAATATTAAATATATAAATGTTAAATATGCACTAATATTTATTTATATATAAGATATATGACATTTAACATATATTTAATTTATATTGTATATATATGATATATATTTTTATATTGTATATATATAGATATATATTTATATTATAATATATATATATATATATATCATCATCAAGAGACATTTAAGGGACTACACAACATAAGGACCCTTAAAGGGAGCCTCCAGAAGAAGTGCACCATTCAGACTCCCCAACTGACCCTGATGGTCTATACCTATAGAAAACTATTCATAACACAATTTAAAATTGTCCACAAACTGGTACCCTCCCATATGAAGAAGTTAATTAATTCCTCAGATGAAGTGCTTTGCAGAAACCTTCTCAGTGCAAAAGAGGAATGGAAACCATTAAGCAACACCTTAAGTAATAGACTCTAACAAACCTACATTAAAAACAAAAGCAGATGTGATCTTCCAGCCAATGGAATGGGAGCGCTACCTGCACAAGTGTAAAGCTCCTCGTGTAGAGTCTCAGAGAAGGGTCAGCTGTAGGACATGAGAAGAAGGCACCAGTATGCAGATACCCACCAAAGCTGCCCTCAGCTACTCTGCTTAGAGCCTGTGATGGGGTTGGGAGGGTGGAGAGAGACACAGCCCCACTCCCGTCCTCTCATTCTGCAATTGTCTGCAGCTCTGTCTGGGGCTTTCCTCACAAAGAGGGGCGTCAGGCTGGGTGTGGGAGGGAGTTAACACCGCTTCCCACCATAGCACCCCTCCTTTAGGTAAAGACAAAGCTGAGTGGACACTAAAGGACACATATGAAGCCACCCTGTTCCTCAGGCAGGACAGCTTTGAGATGACTTCCGTATCACTCCCTAACGGCGCCAGAAGAGATGAAACTCGGTTGTTTGTAATGATACATAATCTGCTCTCATCTCATCTCCACAGTCCTTGCTAAGTAATCACTTGTGCACACTCCTCATCTGAGGGCCTGTTTCTGGGAGTACCCAGACTGAGGTACTCATGTATTCTTTTCTTGGAGATGAGGAAGTCAGGTGCCCACCCCTGTGGGAAGCCTTGGCTGGCTGACAACAATCAAGATAAAAGTCAGTGGGAAATGTGCTGAGATGCCAGGAACTTGGCACTTCCTGACTTCTATTTGTCCAATTTTGTGCTTTGAATCAAAGACCTCAAGTAGGCTGAAACATGCTCCTTCCAGGAGATAATGACAAGTTGTATTTCACTAATTGCAAGTCATTGACTTGTGACTAATATGACTCTCAATCCATAAGCTAAGGTGTATAAGAAATGTCATATTTATCTATCACACTGAAGTTACCATAATTTCCACTCTGAACCTACCTTCCTTTATCCTTACTCAGAGAGCTACCCATTTTCAAACTATATTCTGACCCCACCTATCTGACACAAAGATCTTAATACCAGTGTCTTCACATTTCCCTGCACCAAGGGACCTCACTTAAGTTTTGGTGTTATGGTTTATACATTGTGTTAACTTGCGAAGGCTAGAAGCTTAACTGACTTAGCAGCTCTACATGCTGGGGTATAAAGGACAAGCTGTTACCATTCTAAGACATTGTTTATTGTCAATTTGAGAAGGTCAGAAGTTTAAGTGATTCAGCAGGGATCCAGGGTCCCCAGTTTGTTACATCCTCAGCCTGGGCAAGAGGAGGGCACACAGATGGTGTGAGTGCTACAATCACCCCAGGGGAGCAGCCTGCATACAATCAAAGGGAAATGAGAGGGACTGATTGCCGGTTCTTTGGAGGAGCTCCACTCTTCTCCTTCAGCTTGGACATAATCTCTTGGCTTCTGCTTGGGACTCTTCAGCCTTTGTCATAGACTCTTCAGGGTTCCATCATAGAGGCCAGTGTCTGGCCTCCTGATACAGACTTTAACAGGACCTGCAGTAAGTTCCAGATCTTGGGCTGGACCCTTCAACCTCCAGCATGCAGATACCTTATGCACACTGCTTCATCCCACTTTGTGTGGCTGACCATTGTAAGCCAATCTTATAATTTCTTATACATTTGTGTATCTTTGTTATATTTGTTTCTCTAGTAAACCCTGACTAATATACTTAGAAAATTCTCCCCACTCTGATTTCCTCAGGTCATCCTATCTCCAAAGGCTCTCCCAGGGACACTTAGCTTGCCTTTCTGAGAGACATGTAGAAATCAAAGCTGGGATAGTCAGGCCTTCCATTCTTCTTTAAGACAAGGTAAAAAGAATTTTCCATGTGGTTCAGTGGAGATGGCAAAAGGGAGAGGATGCAAAAAGGAACACTTACATGAATGCAGCTGATGGCACATATTTGTCACTCCCAAAACATATATAGCTGACCTATGCACCAAGCACCATGCCATGCACAAGGAAACTACCAGGGAAGACATTGTTAGTGTTACTTTCTTTGTCTAAACTTCTTGTTAAGGCCAGTGTTCTTAAAATGTGAACATCTACACAAAACACCTCCAAGATCCCCATGATGATTTCACCAGGAGCTCCATCCGGGAGATAACGGAAGTAGCACCTAAGTCTACAGATTTAGTGTAAACATACCTGCTGACTGTGATGTAGGTGGTTTTCAGGCACAACCTTTAGGGAGGCCCAAACCCTAAAATGCCTAGTATTTAGCTGGAGGGTAGATGCCAGTAGTGGCTAATAGGATTTAGAAATTGTATGCAGGAGAAGATGGTGCAGCTTGACCTCATATGTTCTCTCGGATGGTAGCCAAGGAGAAGCTACCTATTGTGTCACACGCTATAGCAAGCAAGGTGTAACACAGGAAAGCTGAAAGGTACAAGGTACCTCACACTTGGGAAGAGCCTCTAGTGGTAGCAAGAGCACAAGGTGCAGCTAACGCCTCCACCCTCATCACTGCCAGCCTCCCGGAGGTTACACTGATCTCCACCTGCAAGCATACACAGAGTGAAATGCAAACCTAAAAGCATGTGTGTTCTGCCAAAATGCTGACACATGAACATACCTGATATTGGACGACCACAGCAGCCTTGCTTTCCCTGTGTACTAACACCATGGTTCCAGTTACATTCCAGTTACATTTCCATCTTTTTTTTCCCTTCACCTCAGCCAGGAGGCCAATCTAACCAGAAGGCAGTGCATTTAAACTCTGGATCAAGCTATCACAATGATCCAACCTAAGTTGGTACACTTCTCTCTGCCTTCTAAAAGAGACTCTTGGGCCAGGTGTGGTGATACATACCTGTAATTGCAGCACTTTGGGAGGCTGAGGCAAGACAATTGCAAGTTTGTGCCCAAACTGAGTAACTTTATTAAAATCTCACAATAAAGGGCCTGATGTTGTAGCTTTGTAAGCAAGTCAGGAGTTCAACAAAAGTAAACAAAAGTAGACAAAAATTAAATAAATATAAAAGACCCTAGGAATATGATGCTCAGGTCCCCAAGGACATACTTAATATGATTCTCAGAAGCAAACCTGAACCAGATCCACAGATTCTGAATTTTTTCTTGGAAAATAATAAATATGATTAGAAAATATTAGAGTATATGTTTGAATTGCCTAAAAATTATTTACATTTCTTTCTTTTCTATAATGTCCAGGTAAAAGTGGGTTTAAATAAGAAGACAGAAGGGGAGAGAAACAGAAAGAAAAAGGAGATAAAGAAAGTGGAGATACCTGGCAAGCGTGAGGTCGTGAGTTCGATCCCTGGTACAAAAAAAAAAAAAAAGCGGAGATGGAAAGAGGGAAGGAAGCCAGGAGTAAACAAAAATCAGGGGCACTGTGCACAGCCTGCTCTCCAGGCTGGGGTCCTAGTCTGCCAAGCTTCAAAGATTTTGTGCAGGGAATCATGAGATTTTGTTTCCATCAATAAAATACACTGATGGAACAATCCCTGATAGCCACAAAATTTGGGCACTGTTGATCTGGCAGTGGAAGAAGAAAGTAACCATGGGCAGCCTCTGCCCGGCACACATTAGCAACCCTCTCCACTGAAGCCTGCCGAAGGACATTAGCATTCTTCCTCTCTAATAACCACCTCAGCTGTGCTCCGATGATTTACAGTCTCCCCTTAAGCAAAATACCAGAGCATCTAGGAGGCTATTACCATCTATAAGGCTTGGGTTTGCTGCACATTTTTATTGATTTCAAAACAAGGCAAAGCAAACACACCTCACACATGAAAAAGCAAATAAATAAATACGGATGGACCTCTCTCTCCTCCTGCCAAATATCAAACTTTGCCTCTGTCTGGGCTCTATCAGAGCAAAAGAGCTGTTCAAATTCAAAGCTGGGAGGAGGAGAATCAAAGAAGGACAAGAAAACAATTTCTCAAAGAAACCACAGGTCACTCTGAAGACATTTTCTGCCTTAAGAACTTTGGTGTCAAATTCATCAGCCTCTGCCAGGAATAAGATGCCTAGGGGAAAGTTTGCTGAGGTTACAAACATTATTCATGGTGCCCAAGATGGACAGCCTCATGTCTGGCCATATATGAGGTTTAGAATTCACCAGAGAGCACCTGAGTTTCAATGCATCTCTCTCTTCATCCATCCATCTCCGTCATTCTTAGAACATCCCACATTCAAAAATCATCTCAATCTCCTCCCCATTGTCTATGCATCTCTCCTTTGCACCTCATGATGAAGTCCCACCATCTTGCAGGACTTAATTACCTTAGGATGGAAACTGAGACTGTCTTCCCTTTACCACCACTATCACCAAGCAAGAAGAGTCATTTCATGAGAACTGAATACCCCCCACCAGGGGCAGGGCAGTAAGTATTCTTCTAGAGATACGAAACCAGGACTGTGATATTGATCAAGGAGAATTTAGCCCATCACCACATCCCATAAAATTGGTTCCTATTATTTTGCTAATGGATCAGTCTAGTTGTCTTTGTTAGATCTGTGCCTCCTTAAGTTCCTCAAGCTGAAACCCCTTTTATATTTTTTCTTACTTTCCTTCGCTAAAGGGATCAATTTAATCTTTGTCAGCGTCTCGAACTAAAGCGCCTTACCATTTTTCTTACTTTCCATTTAAAGCCTTTTCCTATGGATTTATTTTGATTGTCTCAGTTTTAATTTCCACTGTCACAGAGTCATAGATTCAAACTGTCTGATGACACTCTCAGAAAGTCCTTATCCCTAGTCACCGAACGCTGACTCTGCCAGCACTGTGCTAGCTCCAGAAATGTTGGTGCTTCCTTTCCCCAAGCTCTCAAAGCAGTTATTGGTTCCATATTCTCAGTCACTTGCCCAATAGAGTGCCCAAATTTTTCTTTACTAATTGAGGAGAGCTTCTAATGAAGAAGTGTACCCACTTCCACATGAGCACCCACTTGCTCCTGAAACACCAGCTGGTGTGCAGGGGAATTGGGGAACAAGTTTCAAGGATGGAAGCCGCCCCTGGACTAAGTGCCAGTGCGCTGTGGTTCTCCATCCGGGATGCTCAGGCTCCACGCTGGACAGCAGAATAAAAATCTTGAGTGGACCTCTAGAATACATTCTTGTTATTTTTTTATTACTTCAAGAAGTACCATGAAACATAAAAGGCAAATACTTACCTGCATGTGAATGATTCGATGTGAGAAAAACTACTTGAGAAGCCAAAAAAGGAAATAATATCCTCTCCATTAAAAAAAAAAATCTTCAGGGAAGGGTATAGAAGAAAGGCATATGTTTTTGTGCCAGAGACAAGGCAAAAAGTATACTTTCACTGACAGGGCAAGAAGAGAAGAAGGAAAGAAGGTTAAGAGAAGTAGGGATACATGGCAAGCAGCTATTTAGTAAGCAAAGAGCATCACCGATAGCCCAAAGTCTTCAAAAGAATATCCAAAAACCCTCAAGAAATGTTTGTTGTGAATTCATTGTTATTCAAATCTAAGGAAGAACTGATATAGGTACACATGAAAATATGGTGCAGAGCAGAGGAATCTGTGTGAATCTGCTCAGAATTTAGGAAAGCTTAGGTTATAAAATCGAATAAAATTAGGTTGTAAAATTGAATGCATCACAAAAGAAAAGTAAATGCAAAACTCATGCAATATCTTGGATCCAAAGATCTAATGCCAGTGTGAAAGGTTTAGGCTCTTGAGTTGTGGGCGTGTCATGGGAAGAGCTAGGTCATTCAGGGTTATGCATCAAAGAGGAGCAGACTGCCTAAGAGAAAAGATAAGCCCTAGGAGCTTATACATTCCAATTCGCAGCACATTTAATCATTGTCACCTTCTCTTAATTAGAGTTATCGTGACTAGTACATGAGAATAACCCCAGGCCACCAGGTTTCACTTGTCTGTGAGTTCCAATGAGCTAGTCACATCTTGTAACTTGTCTTTCTCCCACTTACTAGTCAGTCCTTAGCGTATGAGGGACCTCAGCCTCTTCTTTCCAAAGCTGTTCTCTCTAGTCTCAATCAGAAGCATACAACCGAATCATTTGGGGCACTTTCTTGTGTCTCCCTGCACACCAAGAGCAGTGCACTTTACTCAATGTGCTACTGATGTATTGCTGCAGCTCATCTTCATGCCACTGCCCCTACCACTTTCCAGAGGGAGGCTTAGGACACCACTGAAACCACTGACACCTTACTGCTTCCACCTTGTTCAGAATGGCTGTTCATTACCTATTGCCACACAGATATGCACATGATGTCCCCATCTGTGCTAGCCTCGCTTCAGTTTTAAAATGGATAGGTTGAGCCCTATCCATTGCTTTCTCAGAATATGTTCATCTTCTTCCCCTGTATGATAGTTGATTGAGTGCAACAATTTCAGTAAGATTAATTTAACTAAATGGACTCAGCCCTAGGGTGTGGAAGACCCATCCTATGAGGGTTTGTCACTGAGCTGGTACAAAGGGGAAATGAAGGATAGATCTGCTTCTCTTTCTTCAGAGGAGCTCCAATCTTTATCTTCACCTTGGACAACATCTGCTAGATCCTTCAGCCCTCCAGTGTATTTTTCAGCCTTCCATCTCAGACCTATCAGCCTCCTGATAGGAACTCACACTGGACACTGAAGCGAGCTCTAGATCTCCAACTAAATCCTTTGGTCTCTGGTGCACACACGCCCTCTGCACTCTTCCTCATCTGACCCTGAGGGTGGCCATGTAAGACGTCTTGTAAATTTGTGTGTGTGTGTGTGTGTGTGTGTGTGTGTGTGTGTATCTTGTGTTATATCTATTTCTCTAGTAAACACTGACTGATACATCCTAAAATGAGACATGTGCTGCTATCAGACATGTCAGAAAATGATCATATAATACAGACCATGTCTTGTTGGGACTCAATGTTTGCTCTTCATCCCAAAACCTCTTTCCTAGGTCAGCTTCTTTCCCAAGACCTCAGCTCACTGAGGTCTAAATCTGACTTTTATCAGGTTTCTCTCAATGTGACTGTTTTTTGTTTGTTTGTTTGTTTTTCTGGAGCTAGCCCTTGAAGTCAGAACATTGTGTTTGCCAGGCAAGCACCTGTGCTGCTGAACTATATCCCCAACCCTGTAATTGGTCCTTTATCTGCAGGCTTCTGACACTGCCTGAGTATTTCTTTCAACTCCATCATTACAAAGACTAGTGGAGAGGTGGGCCACAGAGATCCCAGGTGCACATAGCACTTTAGGCTGAGTTAGGACACCTTATTATATCCCTAGATACCTGTCTTTTTACCCAGCGAAGACAAGGAGCACAAGTACTCAGGGCCCAATAACACAGACTGTTTTCTAAATTGCTATGATTTTACTTCTGCTTTTTACTTACTGGGTGACCTTGAGTACGAATCTTCCTCTGTGGTTCAATTTCCTCATCTATAAAATGGTAATACAATTGATACATAGAAGTGCCAATAAGACACCCTTGAAACTGTAAGAGCTAAATTACAAAAATAAAATATAATGGATTGAGATTGGGTGGAATCAAAGGCATCTTAAAAGCAAACTCTGCCTTCTAAAGTCTAAGCAGCTGCAGCCTAGTAGGTAGCACCGGTAAAAGCATGATCTTTGGTCCTTCCAAATCTGAGAGGGGAAGAACCAAGCATTCCTTCTAGTCCTTCCACAGGTCTGATCCAGGTGCAAATGGAATCTGATTGCATTAATCCTTGGAGACAGCTCTTGAATTCTGACTCCATTCCTATCAGGCAGGCCTTTGATCTCTCTCTCTCTCTCTCTCTCTCTCTCTCTCTCTCACACACACACACACACACACACACACACATTTTTTTTGTTTGTTTTCAGAGGGTAAATGAGCTGTTGCTTTGTAAGCACTTCATAAACTAGAAATCTCTGCAAAAAGTTAATATGGAAAATGGGTTGTGACATAATCCTTTAAGACACATTTATAGACCCAAGAAGAAAAATTTTCCAGCTTCTAAATTTGGAGTAGTCTCTATTAGGCTGTTAAAGCTAGAATGCTATGGTAGAAGTACATGGCAGAGGAAGCTGCTTACGGAATAGTACCTAAAAAATAGAGAAGCAGGGAGAGGAGAGAAAGAAAGGAGAGAGAGAGAGAAACAGAGAGAGAGAGAGAAAGACTGAGTAAGGGATGGAGGGAAAGGGAGGGAGGGAGAGAGCGAGAGAGGGATTGAGGGAGAGAGAGAGAGAAAGCCAGGGTCCCAATATCCCTTTCAAGGACATGCCTCCAGTGATCTAACTTTCTATACCAGGCCCACCCATGCAAAGTTTCCATAGGCCTGTGACCAACTTTTAAACCATGAGCCTTTGAGAGGTACTTCAAATTCAAACTATAACAAATAGTCCATAGGGCATGTTCACTCTTTAAAAACCTATAGTGTCTTATTTACTTTTCTCTTTGCTGGGATAAAATGCCAGACACCCAAAATTAAAAGAAGAAAGGTTTATTTCCACTCACGGTTTGTAGAGGCTTCAGTCCATAGCACATGCAGGCTGGTATGGCAGAAAAGCACTGCAGAGGAGAAACAGCCCATGGCAAGCAAGCAGGAGTCCAAGGGAAGCAGAAGCAGCAACCAGCTTCCCTCTTTCCCTTTCTATTCCATCCAGGCTATTGAATGTTGTCACCCACACACAGAACTATGATAATTTCAATCAGTGGACTACTGGAGTATCACACACCCTTAATCCCAGTATCACACTCCCTAGATTCAGCCATCTCTGAAAGCTCCACCTATGAGCATATAAGGGTTTGGGAGGACATCTAGACACAAGCCATAACAGTCAGGATGTGACATGTCTTGCTTCTGCTCATGTAGCACTGTCAAGAACCATTCACATGGCAACACTTGTATGTAAGGACAATGTGTCATTAGCCAGCCACTTCTCTGGCAGCAACCTCACATCGTGGAAAGAAGCATAGGTTTTGACGGACAACTGGCCAATACTACCCAAGTCGTAAGACCCTTGAAAGAGATGAAAATTGAGAACCCTGTCTCTAGGGAAGCCAAAACAGCCATGACTTTCTGAGGTTTTCATTCATTCACTTCCCTCACACTAGTTAAACCTACTGCTGAAGCTGAAGGCCTTTGCATAAGCATATGCACACATTATATTCATCTCTCTCTTTATATCCCATTGTTCTGCTTCCCAAAGGCTCCCCTTTTCCACCCTCTTTCCTTTCCTGCTTCTTTCTCTTCCTTGCTCTTTCTCTCTATCCCCACTAAAGATAGAAAACATGTTTTTAAAAAAGATAGAGAATGAAAGGGGATTCACAAGCATGATCTTTCAACATATGTGTCTGGAATACTAAGTGAATGAAAACTCTATACTGATTCAGTGGACAGGAAGAAGAATAGCATTCATGGAAAGTGCTGGAGAAGAGGAACAACTCCTTACAACAAGAACAGAATGATTTGTAAAAGAAGAAATCAGTGTACAAGAGCGAACTCTTAGAAATTAAAAATATGATTTTGAAATTACAATGTAAATTAAATCTTGAGCAGTAGAATGGAGACACAAGCACATGGGAAATAGCACTTCACTATTGCTCAAAACTGCCCACTCTCAGATCCATCTACATCAAGGATACTGGCAATGGGGCAAATGTGGGCAATTTACTCTCTTGTTCTCTGTACTTCCATTCAAGCTCTAAAAGGTGCTAGATTGTCCTAAAGTACTGAAGTTGCTAATAGAAATCACAATATTTAGAATGTTTAAGCATGCCTTCTTTTTTCCAAAGCAAAGTATTCAAGAGGTTGAAACTTTAGAGGACAGAGAATGATCCCCTGGTTCCTAATCTCCCTCTTAAGATCTCTGGGATTCTGAGTAATTAAGTGGTACTTCTGGCCTAAACAGGATTCTTAGCTACCAGTTTTGGAGAGCCCATCTAGAGTAATGCAGTAGGAAGTCCATGATTGTGGGTTCCAGGATAATTCATAGTCATGCATAGTCACATCAAATCTCATGACCTTTAAAGCATCGAGAAGTTCAAGTACACTCTCTCTTCTGCTACTAAACTTTCGCACACATTCTCTCTCTCTCTCTCTCTCTCTCTCACACACACACACACACTCACACACACACGTGCATGCATGCACACACAGCAAATATTAAGACACAGACATGCAACCAAAATCTTAACACAACCTTGTAGAGGGAAGTCACAAGCTGTTGAGGCACTGCAGTCAGGGTACCAGGCGGGCAAAGCGGAACCCGGCAGAGTCTGTGCTGTTTGCTCTCCCTGTACAGTGAAGGAGTGTCTGTGATTCCACACCACTTATGCAGAATAAAGATGCAGTTTGCATCTAGCTTTCTCAAATTATATGGATTTCTGCAAAAAAATCTAAAAATCTGTATTTGTATATGCAATCTTTAAATATTTAAAGTATTAAAGTCAAATAAAAAATTTTATGGGTTAAATTTGGATGTCTGTTTACCACTTCTGGTTTGAATTCGTTTTTTTAAAAAGGGGATAATTGCTCTGTAATTTCTAAAGCCTCTCTCATGAACAGTGGAGTGGGTTTCTTTGTGAATGATGCAGAGAGGTATTAGCTGCATTTTCAATCACAACTCCCTTTCGCGTAGTACGTAAAAGATCTAGATTACATTGCTGGGGGTTGGCACATGTACATCTTCTTGGAGGTGGTCATGCTTTGATGTAAAATAAAAGGTTCAGCTCCGAGGTAGATATAGATACAGACAGATTAGATATAGATAGGTAGTTGAGACAGGGTTTCACTGTGTGTCAGGCTGACCTTGAACTCCTTGACTCTAAGGATCCTGCTGCACTAGTCTCCTGAGCGGCTGGGACTGTAGGTGATGCCACCACACCTGGCCAAGCCTAGATTCTTATGACATAGATGTGCACACCAGACATTAGAAATATAGTTCTGAATCAGACCCTCGAAATTCAAAGACCCAATCCAAAAATGGGCATCTGAAATGAATACACAGTTCTCAGATGAAGAAATACGAATGGCAAATAAATACATGAAAAAATGTTCATCATCATTAGTCATGAGAGAAATGCAAATTAAAACCACACTGAGATTCCATCTCACTCCAGAAAGAATGGCCAAGATAGAAAACA
>PVJX010014873.1:0-43859 GCA_004027295.1 Dolichotis patagonum
AGTTATAATTTGTGTGCTCTTATTTACATCAAATATGTCCAAAATATATTAAAAACAATCATAAAAATTTTGTGTATATAAAATTGGTACAGTTATAACAAGAGTAAATATATTTTTAAGGACATGTACAAAAATTGGGATAGATATCTGTATGGGGGCAGAACATGGTAATTGAATGTAGGAAGGAAGAATAAATGTAACTGAAAATAAATTATACATAGATTGTAATTTTTGTTCATCAAAGAGTGTTCTTCTAAATAGTTTTGAAATTTCAATACTCTACTCACTTTGAGGCCTCATGAAAAATCTGCAGAATTAAGTTATATATATATATATATAACTTCATTATATATATATATATATATATATATATATATATATATATATATAATGAAGAGTAGCAATAATGCAGAATTTCAAAACAACAGAAAGAAATCACTAGTTGATAGATAACATAATGTTATCTTAGAAGTAGTTGCTCCAGTCACAAAATCAAAGCATAAAAAGAAGACGTTCAAACAATGACAGTACAAACCATTCTGTTTGGTGAACTAACAAAAACTTAGTAGTATGGCTATCTATCTTGCACACTTAAACATGCATACAGTTATATAAGATATATTACGTACAGGTACAAATTTCCCATGATAAATGTGATCAATAGGTATAATCAATATGTATGACAAATGCATACTAATAAAAAATAAAGTTTAAAAATTTTCATGGATTTCATCTAGCAATTTGCATGCTACACATGAGGTGCTTCATTATATATATAATGCAGATAGAGGTCAAATTTATGGAGCTGGAGTCATTATGCTGCATCAGACTATAGGTATAAGAATGAAGTGTTCTATGATATTATGACCTGTAAGCTTTCTTTCAATTATTAGATGCTGAAAATTAGCTCTTTATCTCCAAGAAAATATTTCCAACCTTCAAATTACTGAATCCACCTTAAATCAGATACTACTTTCAATGCCCCAAATTCATGTGTAGCAATTGATATGCTCATATGTTACTCCCTTAAATACTTGAAATGTTCCTTTCACCTTTGCTCTACGCAAAATTTTCTTTAAGCATAACAATTGATTCTTTTCAAAATTAATATTCATTTGATTACCTTGTCTACCTGTTCCTTTCACAAGTTAATACCTACTCTCAGGCAAAAAAGAAAAAGTTGCCTTATAGTTCACTTTGACAAAAAAGCTTTTTGTTAACTTTCCCTGAAAAGATACACACATTTTATAGACTTACACATATGACTACAACTGAGTGCTCTTTTACATACTGAGAAGTTTTGAAAGAAATAAAATCACCTGAATATCTACCTGAGCTTCTATTTTTCCTCCCAGCAGTAAGGATTTAACCCAAAGTCCCATGCCAGAAAATACATCTACTCCATTTTACTAGTTTATTTTAAGGCAAAGTCTTTATGTGGCTATGTTGTCCATGCTTGGGTGAAATTATTAGTTGTCCTGTCCCAGCTTACCAGAGTGCTGGGATTTTAGGTACACACTACCATCCCCAGTTTCCAAAATCACTTAACAATGATACGGTTTTGTCTGTCTTCACAATATCTCTCTTTAGAAATCAGAACATGCATTCATGTACAATTTGGGAGAAATTAACCACAAAGTTTACAGATGGTGAACTAAGGAGGAAAAACAAGGAGAAAAAGCAGAAGAAATGGAAATTAACTTAGAAAATCATTTGATACCAGAGACAGCCATCATAATACAAAGAAAGGGAAAGTCAATGATAGCCTAATGAGTCAAACTGAAAGTATTAAAATGTTATACCCTTAGATTAAAATCCTTATTAATAATTATAAATTCTTAAGCTTATTTAATAAGGTTGCACATTTCCCCATCTTTCACTAACCCCTCCCCACCTTTGGCAATGAAATATAATCTATGATTTAACTTTTGAGAGTCAGTCACATTAAACTTATACGATGTTCAGCCATGATTTCCCAAATTCCTGATTATGTCTACTAAAGTTCTGGGACATTTTGGATTGTCATCTGTGGATGGATTGTTGCAAATGTCCATGAGTCAAAGAAGAAAAAAAAAAACCAAGAAAGGATAAATGGTAAAGGCAAGAAGAAATGAGGGAAAAGTTCAAAAGATTATAAAGTAGAATTTGAGCAGAGATACAAAGAAGGGAAGAAAAAAAATAAGAGAAAGAAAGGAAGAAAAAAGAAGTCAGGACAGGGTAAAAGTAGCTGACAGAAAGGAAGAGAAGAAGAAAACAGATCAAGCAAAAAAGAAAAGAATGTCTTTGAAGAGAGAAATTAATTTATACATACATATAAATAACTCGGTGCTTCTCCAACGAGTGGTCAGTAAAAATGAGTTTTGTTTGACTTTGTTTTTATTTTCATTTTTACCAGTATTCTATTTTTGTCTATTGCTTTTTATCTTGAAATTCTTTTTTATGATTAATTTAAAATTTAATATTTTAATTTATCATACAGTAGAATTGACTTCTTTTTTCTCTAAGTATGCTTCTATGAATTCTAATACATTTAGACATTTGTGTAACCGCTATGCAGTATGACTACAGTTCCATCACCTAAATAAAATTTTTTTACCTACTCCCAGCAATGTATAAATACAGTAAACCAATGATATGTTATCCATTCTCATAGTTTTGTGAGCCTTGAAAATATCATAAAAATGAGATCATTCAGTATGAAGTGTTTTCATGAGCATCTTTCACTGAGCAGACCATCTTATGAGAATTAGTGAACATATTGTACATTATTAGAAGCTTGATCTTTTAATTGCCAAGTCTTAATGCATTGTATGAATGAATCATTATTTATCATTCTGTTATCATTTGTGTCTTACTTAACTTCCTTTCATTGCTGAGACAAAATACCCTATACCCAAGATTGAGGAAGGAAAGTTTTATTTATCTCACAGTTTGTGGAGGTTTCTGTCCATAATCAGCTGACTCCATGGCAAGGCAGCATGGCACAGGTACAACAGTTGAAGGTATCAGAAACAGAAAGAGCAACAAAAGCCAAAATGGGAGGACAGAAACTCTTTTCCTCCCTTAAGCAGGAGACTCCTGCAAGCAGGGTGAGTGTAGCACTCATACAATCTACTTGCCCGCTTCTTGCACAGGATGGGAATATTTATAAAGTGAGGACCCTTGCTGTCTGCTGAGTTGCTTAGTTAAACTTCTAAACATCTCAGGTTGACACAGTGTATCAACCATTACAGCTTGTGTGTATTTCCACAAAGCCTCATGCACTTATAGATAGCAATTTTCAGGAGTTCCTTGATCTGGGATATGTGAATGTGTATTAATGGTGTTAAATATGGATTAAGGGCATGATAATTGGAATAGTTTACCATTTTGTTTATTACTGTTCTGGGTATGGCTAAGTGGAAGCCCTACCCTGGGTGTGGGTGGTACTAAACAAAAGGATTGTGACCTGAATGTACTATAAAGAGAAAAAGAAAGGCAGGTTTGTTGTATCTTTCTGCTGTGGACTGTTTCTCCTTTGCCATGCTACTCTGCCATGCCATCTTGCCTTGGAGTCAGCCAACTATAGAGTAAAACCTATGCAAACTGTTACCTCAAATAAGCCTCTCCTCCTTTAACTTGTGGGTTTTTGTCCCAGCCATGAGAAAAGTAACAGAGTCACATTCACACAAAGAAAGATAAAAGAGTTGCTTCTAGTTTTGATCTATTTAAAAAACACTGCTAATAAGTTACAATTCTGATTTCATATGAATAAACATTTTTACTTCTCTAAATGCCCAATGGTTAAGGTGTGGTTAAATTGATGTTTCATTTGATAAGATACTACCAAACCATTTGCCAAAGTTACTGTATTACTGTGAATTCTGATTTTAAAAATGTGTGTGTGTTAATTTTATCAGTATGTCCTATTTTATAATTTCTATGTAATCTGAAATTATCTTGGTTTTTGACAAAATCACGATTACAACTTGCATTTCCTTCATGGCTAAAGATATTGGAAATTTTTTTTCATGCACTTATATGTTATTCTTATACATCTTTCAGTAAAGTATCTATTTAAGTATATTATTTCTCTTTTAAAATTGGATAATTTTATTATTCTAAGTTTAGAGACTTATTTAGATGTTTCTGGGACTATAGATATCTAGAAATCCTATGTTGTCTGTGTGATTTATAAATATAATCTATTCACCCATAGCTTATATTTGTATTGCCTTGAAAGTGCTTTGGCAAAGTCAAGTTTTTTTAAAAAAAAATTTTGTAATGTATGCGATTGGTTTTATTTCTTAAATGTCAGAGTCCACTCTAGGCATGAAAGCTTTCTTTTAAAATTGGTACATATTTGCATTTATATCTAGATCTACAATCAATTTGGAGTTAATTTTCTAATAAGATATGAAGTTTAGCTGCAGGTCCACTTTTGTTTACATATGGATTGCCAAGTTTCCCTCATTTGCTGAAATATCTTTCCTTTTTCCATTGACTAGCTTTTACAACTTCGTGAAAATGAAATGACCTTATTTGCAGAGGTATATTTTTGGATTCTCTCTTCTTTTTCATTGACCTCTGCTATACATTCTTTTGCCAATAGTACACTGTCTTCATTATTTGTAGTGTGATTCCATTCAATAGTGATATTTTCTCAAGTTGTTTTAAATGTTCTACTTCTCCATTTCATGTAAATTTTATGATGAACTTGTCTACATCTAAAAAATCCGTCTGACATTTTGATTGGTATTGTGTTAAATCCATAATATCACCTTGTGAAACACTTATTACTGTGTTGAATCGTCCAAACCTTAAGCTTGTTTATATCTCCATTTATTTAAGTCTTCTTTGTTCTATTTAGCTATATGATGTAACATTCAGCATGCAAATCCCTGAGCATATTTTGTTAGATTAATGTCTAAGTCATTTATTTTAAATGATATTATTTTAAAATTGGATTTTTAAATCCAATTTTTTGGATTTAAAATTTTAAAATTTAAAAGTTTTAAAAGTTTAAAATTTTAAAGTTTTAAAATGTTGGATTTTATATGCTTTTGATTATATATAGAAATTTATATTTGATTTTTCATTTGATTTTGCATTCTATGACTTTGCTAAATTCAATTACTAGGTCTGGGAGGTTTAGTTTTTAGTAAGAGAGTGAAGTGACTGCATTAAAATATTTCATCCATATTCTAATTGTAACATATATAAATCTAAAATTATTGCTAAGATACACAGGCAGAAATGTCAGGTACCAGTTTCTGGGTTATCTCATGGTAAGACAAAAGTCCACTTTAGTACATTAGCCCTAGATATAAGCTATCATCAGATGTTTATTTTTAGAAGTATCAATGAAAGGAAAAGTACAAATGACTCTGTATTATATAAGGGAGATTTTATAAACAGTATTTTCACTACAAAAATTTTAAATAGATGAATTGAAAAAAGTAGATTTTACTTGAGTTTGTACAGGACACCGATGACAAAAGTATTGTCAATATCCTAACAAAAGTTCATGGTACAGCTTGAAGAAGAACTTAATGGTTTTGTACTTACTTGAGTTCTTGATTCAATAAACATTTAATGAGTAACTCTTTTCTCAGAACTACTTTAAGTACTGACACTAAAGTGGATAAGTAATATTATCTGAGTCCTCATTAAATACAATCATTCCATCAAGAAAGCTAAATTTGTAAATAGTGAAAAACTATTTATTCCTCTTTATTCCTTCTAACTCATTGATGATTTGAAAATATTTTATACTTTGAAGTGATAAAAAGTTGCACGTGAAAAGTACTATTAAATTCCTCTTTAATGATAAGAGTAAATGAATTTTATTTGAAGCTATTCCTCAAATACTTCAAAATCTATCTTTCATAAATGATGACTTATTTATTCAGAGTCTACTAATCTACACCATATACCTAATCTACAGGTAAGTAGTAGCAGCACGGAACTGGGATAGCTCATGATTGGATCAAGTCACTACCAAAAATTTCAGCATTTCATTATAGAAATCAGTTTTTTGTAATTTTATAAATATTTCTTGGGTTTTCTCCTGCTGTACATGGTGATAAGAAAGGAAACTAACATGCACCTATGAAACATACATACATATGAAACATATAAACATGTTTTAGGAAATGTGGGGTAATAAATGAGAGGAATGAACTATGGTCCTTATCTTTGTACAACTCGCGTTAAATCCAATAGACAGATTTTGACACTATGTTCCAAGTAAAAATAGCCTGGGAAACTTAGAAAACAGAGTAGTGCAATTCCTTTCAAGCGTTTCTCCTGATATCATATTCTGCGCTTTAAAAATGTGTATCTTTAAGTTCCACATTCTAAGGATTCCTTTTTACTGCAGTCTTCCAAAATAAATAGCAAAACTTTGAAAGGAACAGGGGCTGTAAAAGGACAAACCATATAATTTTCAATTTTTGCCTCAAAATCCCCTACTAGATGGAAAGGTAAGATGGCTTTGTCCAAGGGTTGTCATTAGTATGATAATGAAGAAATATTGTCTTCAGCACTTTTCCATTAATTTTTCACATTTTTCTCTCTGCCTTTTTCATTTAAATCATCCTATTGTCACTTAGGACACCCAGAAATTCACCACATGGAATGAAAAGCATTTACTCAACAATCCAAAGTCTACTTTCCTTTTATTTTTCTTGTATTTTTTTCTAATTTTCTTGAGCTTTGCTCTTCCCTTGCTAGCACTTATCTAATTAGATTCAGTCCTGTACTGGACTGCAGTGCTTTTTGCAGTTACTCTACCCAGGAATCGTTTATAATATAATTGTCATTTTATTTTCAAAACTAACCAAAGAAGTGAGCAACAAGGGTCCTGTTAGGAAAATGGGGTGCCACAGTAAGAGAGACAAAATATAAAATCACACTGGCAATTGGCTTTGTAAGGATTGCCCTGCCTTGAAAATCTCTCAAATATTTCTTTCTACTGGCTGCCCTACATGAACATAATTTCTTTCTCTGTGTCAGGACATTTTCAAGTCTAAAAGCATCTAGAAAAAAGTCAGAGAAATACTGAACGCAAGGGGCCTTTTAAAAAGACAAGGATGAAGGTAAATTTCCATTGTTGCCTTTGAAAAATCTTAAATAACTGTGAAGTCAAGACTGAAAAGTTGGTACTGATATCAGGTAATAGGTTTCAAGATACAAATTATGCATTTGTACACAGGATGAAAGAGAACAAACAAACAGCAATAAAAAATACTTGGGCTATTTGAAATGTGCGTAGTTCTGTCATTTTCTACCTACAATGAAAGCATTTGGGCTTGACTAAATGTCACTAATGTTGAAACATGATGTACAGTAAGCAAAATATGTGTTAGAGCAAGTCCCTTACTATAGGGATGTGGAGTTACTGAGCCCTTTCAGAAGAGGATTATTAAATGACCATAGGGCATATCTCAGGGAAATAATACTAAAATCCTTCCAACCTGTTTCCCTGAGCAAGTTTCAGAATCGGTATCCTGTGTTCCCTTGTCATGGGTTACTCTGCCCCACAGCAGTCACATTTGTCACTAATTCCTCATTCAGATAAGGATGTCCTTATGTAGAGATTCAAAAGCTAATGACATTCTCATTCACTTGAAAATGCATTCTGAATTTGGAAAGGTAAGTGATGAAAATTCTTATTCCAAAGAAGGTCTGCACATGTGTATCTATGCAGATTGCCCCACGCTTTCTACATTGTGGTTATTTCAACATTTTATGTGGCTTTTATAAGCTGATAAATAATAATTCCTTGTTTGCCTGGGCAGCTGTTTACATGTATAATGTGGTTCTTTTATCTGCATATGTATCATAAGCTGTATTGTTCTCTTCTCAGTCTCTGTGGTTCAGCAAAAATAATTCAAACTTTGTGTCATTTTTAGACTCATTTGTGGTGTTGAGATGTTTGCTTTCCTTTATGTTGCATCATTATTCTCTACTATGCACAGTGTTAGAAAAATTTTAAAAAAAATAGATTGTGTGCTTCAAATGTGTTCTTGCTTTTTTGCATCACTGAACTTAGGATAGATGGTACTGGCATTTCATCTCTCACTTCTTCTATATTTGTAGGTTTATTATGTATCTCATTTACTCCTGTTATTACAAAGCATTTTTTAAATGTGTCATACAATATATCCCTTATGATTCATAAAATACGTTATAGAACAATGCATTAAAAATCCTACAGTGCCATTATCTTAGTTACTTCAAAACCATAAGCAAGTTATCTGGAACTATCTTGCATTTATATTAGAACCCAACACACTTAGGATGTTTTTATCAACCTCAAATGAAATTCTCATTTTGTGTATATTAGAAAAAGATTTCAGAATACCAAAGCCAAGCAATGTCATTACAACTGGGTTTTAGAAGAGTTTAAAAACCTTTTGAAGACAGAGGGTACAAGGAAGAACCAGGAAGTTGAAGAGGTCCAGATGTAACATTTGCAATGAGCTTCAGTATGAAATTGATTCAATTCCTTTATTTGACACTACTTACTATTCATTAGATTTGACATTTGTAAAAAAATATTAATAATTCCTTTTTATAGATGATAATCATAAAGCCAGCAATGTAGCTGAAGAAGTTTCCTCTTTTGTTGGTGACCTAACTTATCCTTAGCAAAAGTGTCTCAGATAGGATGAAGGAATTAATAATTCCCTGAAGGCAATACTGTAAAATCATGATAAAACTGTGTGACTTGGATTACAATTACAACTGAATTCATTTTCTTAATCTTTTGACCTTGTTGAAACCTTGTACTGTGTTGTTCTGCTACTGGACTCATCTATAACCTGGCTCAGGCACTCTGGTAAAAGGCTCAAGCGATATGAGAGAAAATAAAATGAATCAAATATGACCTTTAAAATCTACTGCAGAACAGTTGGAACCATCAAGACCCGAACTCTTCAAAAAGGATTATTATACAATATTATATCCCAAAGATTTTGAATCAATTTAGTGACATGAGGCCACAATATTTTTGACAGCATTAACAATGTAGTAAAAAAATGGTAATTCTTTATCTATTTTTATAAGGATCACTGTATTTTATTATAAATGCTTTTAGTATTTTTTCTCCTCAGGAACAATTAAACATATGACTCATAATTGAGAGACAGTTTTATACAGGTTGAATCATCCGATGGCTTTGATTGAGGATGATGAGGCAGAATGTGTAAAGCATCTGCATCAGTCAGTGAATCTGTAGATGAGATGACTGGAAATGAGTGAGTCATTAAGTGTGACTTCTGGATTCTATGAGTAATTTTAGTTCCTACTTGTATTGAGGCAGCTTCCTCCCTTCCAATAGCTGTAGATTTTAATAGAGCAATGAAGTGATACACTTTTAGAGCTGTTAGAGAACTCACAGACTGCTAAATCTATTCTATAAGATCTAGTTGAGTATACAAATATTTTGTCTATTTAAGAATTTTGGGACAAAGTCGTGCAACATGATAGGGGTCAGTCAAAACAATCCTTTAATTTTTTAATCAGCCATGCTGTGGCTGTTTCAAAATAAGTTTTATGATTTCTATGTTTGATATACTTGGTGAATGCAGTGCAGTTCATCTGTTTTTGTTTGTTTGTTTGTTTTTCATTTGTTTTCTTTTGGCTTTTGGTGCTGGGGAACTGAACCCAGGGTTTGGTGTTTGCTGGGTAAACTATAGCCTCACCCCTCATCTGTCTCTTTTATTAATAAATAGTTAAGAAAGTAGAAACAGTTATGTTCCTATATATAGTGTTCAAAAATCACTGAGAATTTCCAATTTTTCATTAGCAAAATATTTAAATCTTCTTATATTCTCTCTGTACTTCACAAAACCAGGCAAATTCTGTAATTAATATTTAGTATTATGATATTTTTTATGTGACTGAAGTCAACTGGGAGAACCTAAAATTCCCCATGATGTTACACTAAAAACTATCCCTTTTATTATCTAAAATTAATATACTCCCAGCTATAGGCATTTTTCTCATTCCTTCTCTGCATGCACTGATATTTATGGGATCAATATGTGGTTTACCATCAGTATGTTTAATCACAATCAACTAGAGTGTTATGTTAAGTTGAACTTACAAAATGTACTGTAATGATTCTAACATGCTTTTAAGAACCACTGCCTCTGTTCATACGAATCAGAGACCTGTGTTTGTTGGTAGTAATTAGCATACAGAAACAGACAACAGCATCTGGTGATAGAAATGATTCTCTAGTGGTCCTTTCACTTTTGGTTGTAAAGTAAGGCATCATTGATTGGATTTCCTGAGATGGAAAATTGGTCTTCTTTGTATACCTCCAACTACTGCAATTTCTGTTCGTGTAATCCCCACAGTATCAATATATCTATAAACAAAACAATACAATTTGGAGTGGTAAACCAGGTCTTGATATCATAATGACTTTCAAAAAAATTTTGCAGTAAGACTTCTTGCACTAAATGCCTGTGATGGATAAGAAGAGCTATGTTAAAATGATTGCACCTTAGAGTCAGACATTCAGAACAAAAGCTAGTGCTCAATATAAAACAGTAGCAAATGCCAAATATTATCTAATTAGGTAAAACTTTCATTCAAAGAAAAATAATGTATGAGCATGCATATGTGCATGTGTGTGTGTGTTCATGTGTTGAAATGTAGTTAACTTAGACAGCCTTCTATCTAATAAAGGCTAAGAAAGTTTGTGAAGACAGAGGGCAGGTAGCTACAAGGATTATTCTTAAAAGGATGCCACATCTTCATCTCACCAAGACATAGAATATGTTTGTATAAGTAGTGTTTCCTCATTCCTCTACTTAAACCCTCTATAGAAATATGCACAAAGTCCCCACAGCTGACTCCTCTTTCTCCCTGCTTTTCTGAGTCTAACACAGCTCACATACTGCATAGCATATAATAAGCGAATCTGAGTTTTATCATATAAAGATCTGAATTCCTTTAGTCCTTGGGGTTGCAGAAGTGCGCTGCATGTCATCCAATCTTCAGTCTTTACTTCTGCTGTCAAATAGCCTCACCCAGTGCTCTTGTGACCAGGATTCTTATGACATGATTCATTACAAAAGTTCCACTTCAACGGACTCTGGGTAAAACCAATGTTTGCTATGCATCTCACTGAGTAAAGTGCAAATCAGAAGTTTTACTCCCCCCACCCCTGGGCACTTCATCTAGTGATAAAGTGGTTAAATAGTTATCAAGGAGCAAAAGCCTAAGAAATAGTGGAAGAAGTTCTGGGCCAAGTGCAGAAAGCACTGTATACAAATTAAAGTATAACTGAGGTGGAGCAGGAAAGATTAAGACTGGTCCCAGATATAGCCTCACATCAGTGATTAAAACTAATTAGATCTTTGTCTTCAACATTCATTGACTGCTTTCATTCATTTAAAACTGACATGTGTTTTGGTAAAGTGCAAGCTGAAGCAATCAGATCAGTGAAAGTAAAAAAAAAAAATCATAGATGTCAATTACAACCTCTAATGAGGTAGACAAGAGTACAGTGTTAAGAAGATAAAGTTCTATAGTAGTTCTGTGTCATTTGACCATTCACAAAAAGACACTATTCACATATGAAGAGGAAAGGGTGGGAAACCCAGATGCCTCATCCAAGTTTTTAGGAATCAGTACAAGAACCTAACTAACTGGAGGTCTGGGACACCCAATCCAAAAATGGGCATCTGAAATGAATACACATTTCTTATATGAAGAAATACAAAAGCCAAATAAATACATGAAAAAATGCTCATCATCATGAGTCATGAGAGAAATGCAAATTAAAACCACACTGAGATTCCATCTCACTTCAGAAAGAATGGCCAGGATAGAAAAAACTACCAACAACAAGTGCTGGAGAGGCTGTGGGGAAAAAGGAACTCTTCTGCACTGTTGGTGGGAGTGTAGACTGGTGCAATCACTGTGGAGGTCAGTCTCGAGACTCCTCAGAAAGCTGGGTTTGGAAGTCCCATTTGACCCAGCTATTCCACTTCTAGGCATATTCCCAGAAGAGCTGAAAACATCATACCACAGTGATATATGTGCACCCGTGTTTATAGCAGCACAATTTGTAATAGCCAGATCTTGGAAACAACCTAAGTGCCCACCAATTGAGGAATGGATAAAAAAAGTTGTGGCATTTTTATACAATGGAGTACTACTCAGCTATAAAGAATTATCACATTGAGATATTTATAAATGAATGGACACGACTTGAGACCATACTCATAAGTGAAATAAACCAAACTCACATGTGTAAATACTATATAGTCTTCCTAGTATGAGAGTTGTTAAGAGTATATAAGATTTTATGGTAATCATGATTTCCCATTTCATTGCTTTGAAGCCTTTCAATGTTTTCATTCATCAGTTGGAATGGTTTATATTTGTTTTATTTGACTTTATTATGCGTGATGGTATGAACAGCTATTTTGAAGAAAACAAAACATTATGGCAGTCATTGCTGATTTAATATCATCTTGCTTAGAAGTCCTACCATGCTTCTACTGCGCTACTCAGTTCTATCATGTTGTGTCTTCCTGGGATTTTAATATATGTGATAGTATAAACAAAATTTTTATTGAAAATGAGATGCTATAGTAGCCATTGATCATTCTCTGTTATTCAGTTCAGAATGTCATGTAATTCTTTCATTCTTTTGAATGGATTTATACTATTTTGTTATGTTTGATATTATTGCATGTGAAACTGTGCTCAACTATAGCAGAGAAAGAGATATTCTGATAGCTACTGTTAATGCCCTGTTGTCTTATTGTGAAGTGCTGTGTTGCTTATGTTGTTCTGTTCTGATCTGCTTTGTTCTGCCTTATTTTGTTTTATTCTCTTTAAAATAAAAAAAGGGAGGTCTGGGACAGCAGCAAGATTGTGAATATTTTCTAAAGAGAAGAAAAAAAGAAATATCTAAGGTCAGAAGTCTGGGTTAGGCCAGTGAATGTAAACTATATATTTTAAAGTTACATGAGCTTAGCAAAATATCACCTGCACCATCTGCAGTTAGAAGCTAAGCTAGGGAGATGTGGGCACCACAAAGTGACTTTTATTGACCTCGTCTATTTTCCATTGTATGATCTATTTGGAGAATAGACCTTCATAAAAATACTTTATTTGAAGAAAATATTGAATCATTGTCAAAATTCCCCTAAGAATGTATTTAACAAGACCACAAAGTTTTTAGCAATACAGAGCCTCAGACCTTAGTTGTACTGAGGTAAGCCAGATTGGCTTATACCAGGAATGGCTGAGGACAGTTAGACTTCTGCTCATAATGTGATAAGTTTGGAAAATATGTAGTCTCTTTGGAGTTGCTGTCAAGTCAAAAGAGAAGATAGGGGTAGCTAAGAAATATAGAAAACTCTGTGGTGCAGAATGATTAATATATTAGGTATGGCTGCTAGTATATCCTGTGTGCTTACAAGCTAAGACCATTAGAGAAATGCAAATCAAAACATCACTTAGATTTCATCTTACTCCAGAAAAAATGGCCATCATCAAGAAATGAAATAACCATAGTTGGCAAAGATGAAGGGAAAAAGAATTCATTCTATACTGTTGGTTGGAATGTAAACTAGTAGAACCACTATGGAAATCAGTATGAAGATTCCTCAAAAGACTAAAAGTGGAAATTCTGTTTGATCCAGCTATTCCCCCTCTAGGTGCCTTCCTGAAAAAGTTAAACATACCATATTATATTGCTACATATATGTCCATGCTTGTAGCATTACAACTCATAATAATGAAATCTTGAAAGCATTCTGTAAGTCCATCAATTAATAAAGAAAATATGGTATTTGCACAGTGGAGTTTGGTTCTGCATAAAGAAAAATAAATGAGCCATTTGTAGGAAAATGATGAACCTTGAAACTATAATTTTAAATGAAATAAATCAAACACCCAAGTTTAAACATTGCATGATTTCTCTTATATGAGAAACCTAAAATATGAATAAATAGCAAAAAAAGACAGAAAATAGAAAAGTAGAGAAACAACTCTTTTTCAAATGGAAAGAAATGGAGGGAGATAGGGAAAAGGAAAAGTGGTAAGAAAAGAAATTAAGATATTTTATGTATCTGTACCATCTCCCAAGGAATATAAACATTAGGTAGTGCAAATATGTACTAATAAAAACAAATGAATTTTATAAAATCAAACTAAGGCTGGAGAAAAATTTCCTGTCGTTGACCTCTGCTACAGAGGGAATTTGATCAGGTTTCTGATTTTATAGGAGAAGATACATCAGTCTTCACATATTCCACTGATTTAATCTAATTTCCTTAAAGAGGTTAAAAGCATCACAGATTGCTGTACTATTTTCTATATACATTACCCCTGAGCTATAGATGACTGTAGCTACAGCTGTTCATGAAATATTCATTCACTCAAGCACAGTTTAAGAAAAGTCAAGAATAATGGCATAATTGCTTTGGGACAAGCTCATTCAAAAGGCCACCCATGTATTCTTCCAAAAAAACCATTCTGCCAGAGCATCTGAAAAGATATTAATTTTTATCATAGAGAAATAAAGAATCATAGCTTTTTGTTTGTAGAATAAAATTTTAATTATATTGTTGCAAAACTCTGCCAAAGAAAATGTATTTTTGTATTGTACAAGGAAATCATTTTTGGTAACTCCTACATTTCATGGCAGAACCCACTCTACTAAAATAATTTGTACAAATTCTTACTGCTATATAGGAGTGACTTTTGTGGAGTTGTGTTTTAAGGTGCAGTAAATATTCTTTTGAGACTTTATAAGCCTCAAGATTCCTGCCCTTTCCCTCCCTGACTCAGAAAGTTGCCTGTAATGTTATGATTATTTCTGGAAGGGGATTCATAGGCAGGTTAATGGAAAGAAGGTAGTTCTTCCAATTAGAAGTATTGTAATTTTATATAAGAAATTAAAGTGCAGAGAGAGAGAGAGAGAGTTTGAGAGAGACAGAGACAGACAGAGAGTTTAATACAATGAAGAATTTGAGGGCTGAGGTCAAACTGAGATCTTGAAAAAGGCCAACTTAATGTTTGTAGTTCTTTTCCAAGTTATTGTGCATGGGTCACTTCGCTAGGGTCACTAGATATATGTGGTATGAATGAAACACAAACCATTGTCTGCACAAAGTTAGGTCTATGTCTTTTAGTGAACGATAAAAAAATACAGAGAAAATGTTAATGCAGAATTTTATAAAAGGTAAGTAGGAAAACAGTGCAAGTTCCTTCCATTCAATAGAAAGGGTGAGTAAGAAATGAACAAAACAATTAGGTCTTATTACAATCTAGTTAAAATAATGAGAATTACAAAAAAAATGCTATCTCATTAGATAGACTGTTATATTTTTATCCTAAAATGCTTTAGAGATTCAACAAATAAATGTACTCTTAAAATAATTGAATTTCAAGATTTAAAGAAACTTAAAGGTCATGTAGCTTAGTGCCCCAGTATTTACACAATAGGATGGTCACGGGCTCCTGAACACACCCACGGGATCATGAGGTAAATACCACTGTGATTAAAAGCTTGGCCTTAAGAGCCAAGCAGGCCCCTTACCAATTACACAGCTTTGGCAAGTGACTTGACCTCTCTCAGCATCTGTTTGCATTTGCAGTATGGGAATAATAATAGTACCTTGATCTTCATTATTTCTTGATTCTGCCTTTATGTATCTGTTGTCCTGAAAAATTTGTTTGCATTTTGTAAATCAAACTTCAGAGTACTTTTCTGTTCATTTGCAGTCATGCATAAAGCAACAAAAATATTGAGTTGCTTAAAATGTGTATCCCTGGCTGAGTTGAAACAAGCAATGGTCTGCTTTCTTGTTTCATTCCTCTCTATTATAAAAACTATGCTTTCGATGACATATTTAATATGATGTTTTATGCATTTTTGTGCTTTCTGTAGCTGTTGCATTCAAAAAGGTCCCAATCACAATGTCAGAGTATTATTTAGTCTCTGTAAGGACAAGAGGACTGTGATGTATCTTACAAATAAATTATTATTGGGGGAAACAAGAAGCAGGAGCGTTTCCTGAGATCCGCGCCATGTTGGAAATTAGTGCGCCGAGCCAACCAGTAAGCAGCCTGCCGCGTTTCCTGAGATCCACGCCATGTTGGAACTTAGGGCGCTGAGCCAAACAGTAAGCAGCCTGCTGCCTACCGGGGCGTGGGCTTAGAATCAAACATACCACATCCCCCCCCCCCATTAACAATTGGGATCCAGGGATCTGGTTATCTCTTAGGAGGTGACCATATTTGGTACAGCAAGTCGGGGTAGTTTCCTTCTACTATCTCTGGAGGCAGATATTTTTATCGTCGTTTTGCTTTGTCCTGAGTAATGGTGTTACTCTATTCAATACTCTGTGTTGATGTGTTCTATAATGTTGTGTATTTCTTTTATTTTGCTGTACCTAGTAAAAGAACAACTATTGTGAAGACAACGAGATATACAATGTTGCCTATTACTGTTGTCCTGGTGACCTGCTGTGATGTTCTGTGCCAATGTCACTATACTGTCTCACTTGGCTTTATTCCATCCTGGTTTTTTTGTAACTGTTTGCAGCTTTACTGTGTGTTCACTTTGTATGCCTTAATTTTGTAACATGAACAGCTATTTCTGGGAGGACAGTATGTGGTTTGTCAACTAGTGATTTATGGTTTTTTTTGAGGTTCTGTATTGTTTCTACCCTTTTTTCTGTATTGCTTTTTTTTTCTCTTTAAATAAAATTTAAAAAAATAAAGTAAAATAAAATGGCAACAAATCTTGCCCACACTCTCATCTTGTTTCTCATTTTTTCTTTTTCATAGCAGTTATTACCGCTTAACATAGATGTTTATTGTGTTCAAGTATGTTTACTGTGTTTTCTCTTAGTATCTCTCATTGTGTGGGGTGAAGAGTCACGTGTCTGCTCCTTACTTTCAAGTAGTTTTTTCAGAATGGAAAAAAAAAGCTGGAACCCATTGAGGTTTATGTAATTATTTCACTAAGATATAAATAACACAGAAACACAAAATGGTCAAAATGATAAAGTTTGTTATGTACATATTACCATAATTAAAAAAGAATGAAAATCTCAGAGCCCCTAAAGAGTAACCAACATTGCAAGAAACTGTTGCAGTAAAATATGTGTACTTGATTCCAGGTCAGCAGAGGGAGAGAACTAGGCCTCACCAGGAAATGATTCCTCACCTGGAAACCGTATCACAGATTGTTCTGTTGGGTTGGGTTTTATTCTCTTTTGTTTTGATTATGTTAAATCTAATGGCATGAGCAGCTATTTAAAATATAGCAAGACATACTATGGTATACATTTTGGATTTACTGTTGGCTTGTTTTGAAGTCTTTTATTGTTTCTATTCTTTTATGTTCTGTTTGATTTTTACTGTGTCTGAAGCTATCTGCAGTTATTTGGAAGACAACAAAAGGCATTATGGTAACATCGTTGATTTCGTAAGGTTTTGAAGTCCTGTATCACTTATACTGATTTATTTTGATTGGTTTGTTTTATTTTCCTTGGCTTTATTCTCTTTAAAATAAATAAATAAATAAATAAATAAATTATTATTGGATCAGCTTCATTCAAACTAGAGTTATCATGCTGTTTTGGTTGCAAATTCAAAGTTAACTATTATTATATATTAGATACCTTTAAACAGAAGTGTGCAGAGAGCAAGGCTATATATTGTTTATTTTAACTAACAAAAGTGTTGAGGGACAGAGGTTCACAGCATCCTAATGTGGTATTTCATCTAGAAGCAGTGAATGGTCCAGTTTTCAAAAACTGGTACAGTTTTTGATAAGTTGCTAATGGCAACTTTATAGATGGTGACTATCATACATAATGAGAGTTGACTGTGCTTACCACAACCTGGAAATAACACATTATACAGTGCCCAGTGCTGGATCTCAGCATTTGGTACATAAAAAACAACTTCACTAAAAATGGATGCTGTTATTCAACATAATATGAAAAGCTTTTCATTTTCAGTAATTTCGCATTCACTAATGTTTATTGCACTGTGGTGTTTGAAGAATGGTATGTACTATGTCTTTTTTAGGAGGTACGGCAATGTTCATGACAAGTCTTAGTCAGGCTGCTGTATGTAACAAATTACTGTAGACTATACTGGGTGGTTCAAGAGGCACAAAAGTTTATTTCTTACAGTTCTGCATGCTGTACAGTCCAAGTTAGAGGCATAGACAGGTTTGCATCTGGTGGACAGTCCTCTCCCTCTTAGATACCTCACATGGCAGAGAGGATAGGGGACCTTTCTCATGTTTCTTGCATAAGGACACTAATGGTGTTCATAAGGGGCCATTTATCTAAGGGCTCAAAGATCTCACTTCCTGAAACCACTGTTTTAAGTTTTGTGTTTCAGTATTTGAAGGAGCATCACTGTTTATTTTATTGCTTGAAAGCCCTTTGTTTGTATATTGAAAAGCTCCTTTTATATCTGTGTCAACACACACATTAATGACATACAGCAATATGGGCTTTTCACCTGGTAAAGATAACACAACTTTCTATGTTTTCTGATACTGAAGGGGGAAGTGAATATAAATTACCCCACATATTAACCTTTTACAATAGAAAGTAAGCTTGGTTAGTGTGACAAAACATTACTTTTTCACCAAAACTGAGAAGAAATATCTTCTTCCTGTGGACACAACTATACAATCTTTTCCAGCCTCGATCGATGTCAACTGAGATTTATCAATATAGTGCTTATAGAAGACATGTGTGCCTCGTGTGGGCCTGGTCCACAACGACCTATGTGTTCTTCTCTTGTTTAAGTGGCTTTAAGAGCAGTGACTTTCATGTTTACATTCTTAGTTCATGGTTGACCAACAATGAGAAACATATGTTTTATGTTTTATCTGCATGACAAATATGCAAAAGATTTTAGTTACCATGCATTTTAGCATGGTTGCAACCAACAACATTCTTTTTTAACTCCAAGACTTGAAATTAAAAGACTTAGATTTTGGTATGGTCACTACTATCAAATGATAATGTGCTGTAAACCCCAATGAGATATGTAATTTTGCCACACCTCAGCATCTTTATTCATACAACTGCATTATTGATGTCACTTCAATCCATCATGCAAGATCATGAGAGAGTCCTAATAATATAACAGATCAACAAGAACACTGCACAGCATGACACATGGTATGCGTGCAAGGCATTATAAAATAATTTGAAATGCCCCAGTCTGTCCAGTCACCAGTAAATTTAATTGATACATCTACTCAGTGAAAAACATATCTTTTTTTCTTCTACATGTGAATGATTTCCTGCTCAGCTTCTGAAGTTTTAATTTGTATAGCTGGAACATCAGGACTTTCCTAAGAGACAGTTAGCACATGATCCCATACAAGCCTGTCTCTCAACCACAGTATAGGGGTGCTCCCCTGTGTATTATTGCTCAGAATGAAAGCACTAAATCACAAGTAAAGATCAATAATAATCTAATTTATAAGTTCACTCAGTCCTATATCACATAATCTTACTGTGTATAATGTACATGTAAATTAAAATTTTATCAAAAGAGGATATGAGCACTCCTCATTTTTCCAATTTTTGTAGCAATTTTTATGTATGTAGAATTTTGTATATAAGCCTACAGAAGATATCAAGAAAGAGCTGTACCTGTGAAAGAAAAGAAGGTTGAACAAGCACATTTTGGAACACCAGTGCGGATGAGAAATGTGAGGGAAGATGAGAACTGGAGGAAGATCTTACATTACTGGGTTTTTTTCATTATCATTATTTACCTTCCCTTTACATAGAGCAATTTTACAAGGTCCTACATGTTCCTTTTTTGTCACTTTGTACATTTGGGGGGGGTGTTATCTATTTATACTTTGGCTTTGCTTTTATAAAAACTTAAGCACGACTCATTTTCTGGCATTCTAACATATCTCCAAGTGATTAAAAACAAGATCAACTTTAGACAACATAAATTTGAAATTGATGATGCTTCTCTTGTATCTGACTAAATCAATATCTTTGGTCTTTGAAAACTAACATTGTCAGCTTTTACTCGCTGTAATTCCTCCCTCATTTTGCATATGTAGTCAAATATCCCAGGATGTCAACTTGTCTCCCTGTCAACTGAGGTTATCCATAACTGCATTTTTTTCATATCTTGAGTGGCTGAATATCTTATCTAGACAACTTAGCCTCGAGGTATTTCCCTTAGTCCCTTACATTGCTCCAAAATAAGCTTACTGAAAGGGATCCGGTCATTTTGAATACTCAGACTAATGCAGTCTTTGACATTGCCACCCTCGGTAGTTTTCTGTGACATGGTTCAAAAGCAGTTCTTTGGACCTATTCAAAAACTACGATTTTTAATAGCTAAGTCTTGGAAACAACCCGAATTCCCATCAAATGAGGAATGGATAATAAAAGACATGTATTTTTATGATATATTACTACTCAGTTATGAAGAAAGATAAAGTCGAGGCTTTTAGAGGTGAATGAATGCAGCTAGAGATCATACTCGTAAGTGAAATAAATGAGACTCACATGTGTAAACATCATACTGTCTCCATAGTATAAGAAACTGAAAGTGTAAATAAGATTCAAACAGCACAATAGATACTGTGAAAGGGAATGAAGCTGCCCAAAAGGAAAAAAATCAACTGGAATGGGGGAAAGAAGAAAAGAAAAAAATGGGAAAAAGAATATATATATATATATATATATATATATATATATATATATATAGTATAGCTAAGATAATTGTACTACTCATTCTATTAGTTCATTGAAGGGAACAGGCAGTGCTTATATTGTCTGATCAATTTTGGATGTGCACATCTGGTAATCTGGGCAACTATTTTGAAGAAAACAATATGCACTGTAATAAACATTGTTAATTTCCTCTCATTTTGTTTTGAAATTCCATATTATTTTCTTTGGTTTCTTTTATTCTCTTTAAAATAAAAAAACTATTTTGCTTACTATTGCAAGCAAGCGGCATAGCAATTAGGGAAGAGAGCCTAAAACATAAAGATCTCTTCTTATTAAGTTTCCAAATCTCCTTCCTTCAATATTGTTCCTCTCTTAGAATACATTTTCTCTTCTGTATTTCTTTGATAGCAGAAAATGGCAGAACTTCTCAGGAGGAGTTACTATAACAAAAATCATATTATCTTGTTCATTCAAATATCATAACCTAAATTCAAAACTGTATATTCTGCAGTGTCCTGACAACTTTGTTCAACAAAGTTATGCCTGGTCCCAACTAGAACAGCTGCTAAGAGATGAGACAAGAAGTAAATAAAAAAAAATCACACAATCATTTGAAGCTATTTTTTCTTAAATATTTGTTTTCTCATTATTCCTCCCCAACTATTGAGCTCACTATCTGTTTGACTAAGTGACTTTGATTAAAATACTAAGAACAATAATAAATATAGTAATGATGATAATTATATGTGGCATTTTTATAAGGGCTATATGAATGTATTAACTCTCAGCTCCCAGTGTAACCAAGGAGGTAGGTATTGTTACTGTACTTGTTAAGAGATGAGGAAACTGACACAGAGATATCTGCTCAGGAGCATGCAGTTTACAAATAACTGATTTATGGTGCTATTTGATTTTAGAATTCATGTTCTTCTGTATCATACAACACTGTCTTGACCATGTGCTATAATGAAAAATCATATGATTAATAAAATAAACTTTTGTTATTCTTGCCATTTCTTGAATGAAATTCATATTCTTAGTCTGGAATGTAAGTGAGAACCAAACATTTCTGCATCATACTTATCTCCTATCTCCTGATGGTTCTTCTGACTTTCCTGGGCACATATTGCTTCTAGCTTGTCTTAGAATCTCTTTATGATTTGACTCATACTGTTGATAACTGGACTTAGTAACAAATACATAAAGTTTTTCACCATCCATGTCTTCTAAAACATAGACTACTGGATTTCAGAGCACTGTCTCAATCATGGCTCCATGTTCAAAACCCCATAAGTACTTTGAAAATATATGGGTAAATAAAAATAAAAAATGACATTTCTTCTTGAACTTTTTAAAACTTTGACCTTAAATGAAGGATTTTTATATGTGCTGTTAGTCTATAACAGCACATATATTTGCTTAAACAGAATACCATTTTTGTGTTTTTCACACACACACGCACACACACATACACACACACACACACACAAAGATGAGCTTTTTGATTGCAAGAAAGGCACACAGATTCTACATCACTTTTCATTTTACCATTAGTTTATAGTGTCAAAAGATTACATTCCATGAACACATTGTTTTCAGAGAAAATTTTCTAAGGAAATTCTTTCCTCTGCTAACTCTTTCAGTTCCATATTAGAAAGCATTGTGAAGTGGTCATGAATTTATTATTTGATAGTAAATAATAATGGGTTCTTTGCCACACAGTAATGAAACAGATCAGAAAAAAATGAGACTAGTCTAACACTGCTTTATTCTATGAATTCATTGATTTAAAAACTGTGCACTCAGTATTTTCTTTATTTTAAATTTGTCTTCAAGAAATTTATAATCTAAGACGTTCCCTCAACAATGTACCCAATTTGTAAGTAATTATTCTGTGTCTGCAACATACTTTGCATATTTTATCTACATAAAATGAACTGTAATAAATATTACACTTAATAATGAGTTTGGTATAGTGTGTTGCAGTGGGGCAGAGTGAAACACCTCCCTGTAAGAGACAACCTCCAGCTGTGGAGCAGTTGGTAAAGAAGCCAGAAACAACATCTAAAGAGCATTAGAATTTCAGGAGTGAATTCCTATGCATATGACTTTGGAGATCTAGGTAACCTTCTTAGACCCAGATAAATTTATCTAAATGGGGACACAATCTAAGCAGGGACCATCTAAAGTTCTCTAATGTGTTTAAAATATAGATTGTACAAAGTTACGGATAATATTACAACCAATGAGAATCAAAAATAATATTTTCTGTTAAGTAAGAGCCTGGATTTGGACTGTAGAGAATATTAAATGCCAAATGAGGAAAACTATAATGTTTATGTAAAATTTTTAGCTAGCAAACTGTTTCAACATTCGTTCATCATTAAAAACACAAGCGAAGAATCTTCAATATGTGACTATTTATTCATTTATAAATTATACACTGTGTTGATTACTTTTCTCTAACTGCTGGTACAAAAATACTTGATGCATAAAATAAAGAAGGAAAGATTTATTTAGTTCACAGTTTGTGAAGGTTTCAGTCCATAATCAACTGTCTCCAAAGCAGGGTGGCATGACAAAAGGCAACAGTTCATGGCAGTAGAAGACATCAGAAGCAACAAGATCAAAAAGAGAGGAGCACAGAGACTTTTTCAGTCCCCTATATTGTATGTAGGTTACCCACCGTAGAGTATATGCAGAACCCACCCATAATCCCAGCACTGGACCATGAATCAGTCACAAACTCTAGAAGCTTGCCCCCATTACTGCCTGAGGCTTTGTGGGGACATACAGACACAAAAACCATAGCATATACACATGGAACAAACATATGTGCCCAAGACCAAGATATGTGAGGATTACATTGTTGAACACTGAGACTTCTGGCTATGCTGGCAAAGCTCATATCCACAATATTCTGAAATTGAGATAACACCATCACAGAGGCAGCCTAAGGACAGGACTTCGGACACTCCCTATTTCAGAGTAATGAAGCTATCAACCTTAGAGGTCAAACAGTTCCCTTAATTGACAAGATTCTCAGCCTTTATTTCTCGAAACCCTGATTATCTTCATTGGCTTTTGCCTCTTATATACCTTTCTTTTCCTATACTCCTCAAGTCTACTAAAAGCCAATAAACATGATGATCTGGAAAAGTCTCTGTCTTTACTCTCAGAGTCTTTTGAGAGAGTTCTGATCTTCCTGGACTCCCCAAAACCACACTACTTGTATCTTTTTATTTAAGCCTTCAAAGTAACTTGTTTTAGGAGGTTGGAGACTGAATGGTCTCTGATACACACACAAACCTACATGTACACCTGAGAAGTCCAGATAAATAAGGAACACTTTGAAAAATATTTTTAAATCTTAGTATCTGAGTGTCTCCTGGAAAACATGAAAAATAAAAGTTTTGAATCTGTCTTGAACAGAACATAAATGAGAAAATTTTAAACAAAATGTCAATGAATGGATTCTAGCTATACATTTAAAAGATAATAAAATTGAGTTCAATAGGGATGAGAGAATTTGTCTATTAGAAAAATAAAGTAATGAAATTCACCACATTAAAGAATTAAAAGCAAAAATGATAGTTTCCAGTCCAGAAAAAGCATTTGAAAAAAAAATGACTGATAATTTTAAAACATATCAAAAGGATATTTGAGGCCTGGAAAAGAAGCTTATTTTAATCTGATAAAAGGTATCTATAAAATTGCCCAAGGCCAACTCATATTAAGAGGTAGCAAAGTATTTTCATTACAATTGAGAATAAGACAAAGATATGTTATATTCTCATTTATTCAATAATATGCTAGGAGTCTTGGGTAATACTTTATGAGAATTAAAACCTTTAGAAATACAATTATTCAAAAGGAAGGCACTGTGGTTATCTTAAATAAAAGTTACGTGTTTAAAGTTTTTGTTGAATAGCATTAGTTTGAATGGGCTAAGTTATTATAAAAGCAAAAACCATAAACTTTTAGAAGCTTAAAATACCAAAATGTTTTATTGTTGTTGTTGTTGTTGTTGTTTACAATATCTGATCCAACAAAAAGTGTTCAGAGAATTATTTAAGAAACTCTAGGGAATGAGATACCAACTGATATGAATGCTTTCACAATTGTCATGAAAGTGGGAATGGAAACTGAAATTCATCATTACAATTAAATTTTTCCCTAAAGTAGAAAGTGACGTATGCATCACACTTTATTTATTTTATTGGCCAAAACAAGTCAGAAATAAAGGTCATTCCTATTGATACAGGGAAAAGATACCCCCAACCTGCTAGATGTCCTGTACAAATTTGTATTCTCTAAAATCAAAGAATGAATTTTAGGAACAATGGAGGCTAACAGTAGACTATATTTATTGAGAGAAAGAAAGCTTCTATCCGAGAGACAGAAGGGGTCCCTAGTGACTTACCAAAGACTCTCTTTTCTAGGGACATTTATAGAGAAAAATCACAAAGTCAGGCAGGTCCATGGTGGGGGGAAGGGGAAATTACAAGGTGGGCGTGATGTGGGACACTGCTATGATCAACCAATAAGATTACAATGTAATTACTCAGGTAAAATTGATTAAATCTAGATCAAATGGGGGAGGCCAGTCATATAGCAAGCAGGCATGAATACAGAACCGGGACTCTTCTGGAGGGAGCTGGGCTAGTGGCTCTTTCTGGCTTCCTCAGAGTGAGAGACCTATTAAGAACATTAATCTTTGATGTTTATCCTTAGGAAGTATTGTGGGTGCATTTGTTTTATCTTTTGTCTTAAAGTTCAGCCCACAGCAAAGGTGTTTGCCTTCCCCACAGTTAAGGGATACCTGGTCTTCTGCTCTGGCTCCTTCAAGGGCCCAGCTCTGTCTGACTGTCTAATATTTATATCTAATTCAGCTGCCTGTAACATGATAATATGCCTTCAGATGAAAAGTAGAGTATCTATACACAATCATAAAGGAAATATTAGAATTATACAGGTCAAATGTATTTTTGTTAGTTACAGTGCCAAATTATATTGTGCAATGTATAAAAAAAGGATGGCATATTCACTAGCAAGTTAGAGAATGCAATTTAAAAATTCTTATGTAACAATGCAATGCTTGTGTAAAATTTCATGGACATACATAACCAATTATACAAAACTGGAATAAAAAAATAACATTTTGTTAAATAAATCAAAGAAGATTTAACATATGTACTGCCAAAGCAAGCACAGATGAAAGAAGACTTCAATATTTATAATATGTTTTCAGAGGATTAAAAAAGTGTAGATTTGTCAATTTAATGTATGTAACTCAATTTGAAATACTTCTTTGTGTTTACTTGCTTCTTAGCTTTCATAAACATATTAAAAACTCAATAAAATAGCAAACTGCAAAGAAAAATAATCATTCTAAGAAATAAGGTAGACTATCTTGTCTTATCAAAAAATTTAAAGTCTAATGAAAGCATAAATGTTCCATTTAGAACAGAACTACACAGTCAGAGCCCAAAACGCGTCCTATACATATATAGAGACTTCATGACAGAGTTTCTATAGTAGTGTCAAAGATCACTGGGAATATGAGCTTTTTAAATAGCAGTGATTTAAAAATTAGACATCGATTTTTCAAACAAAAAATTTAAAATGTGATGCTCCCTCACAGCACACACCCCTGTTTATGTCTAGGCCTTTCATGAGAAGCTTCATTCATTTCTATCTTTCATTTTTTCCTCTGCACTCATTTCTCCCAAGAAACAGAAACTTAATTATTATGGAAGCCAGGGTAGCCTTTCTCCTGTAATTGTCAAACAAAGAGTTTTTAATTCTATAGTCTCTATAATTAATTCAAAATGTCTGGTTTGAAAAAATAAGTAACAACAGCTGTCATCTTCATTCCTCTCTGAACTGAGAGTAACATCTCTTCATAGATGCATGAAAATGAAAATCAGCTAGCAGCCTACCCTGCCCTGTGGTATAGGGTAACAGATCTTTTTTAAATTCTAAGACTGAAAAGACATTGATTGTTATTCATGAACACAAAACTGGAATAGCTAACTCACTTTGGGAAACTATTGTAATTTACATTTGTGTACCATGAGGTTTGGGCCTAGAGATAGGGGCAACACATCATGCAAAGCTCTCTGTATCCAAGTAGTGTTATAAAGTGAAGCACAGCATTGTAACATAGGTGATGAGGAGAGATGGAGCAGACACTAAGATTTTGAAGACTGCCAGCTGGTAAATTTTTTTCAATTTCAAACAGGTAGAGGTCTGACAAAAACATTATGTTTATTAATAAGGAATGAAAACTCTCTAGTTGTTTATTAGATTTCTATAAAAAGCTTTACCCTCGAGAATTACTAACAAAAGAAAACTAACACAATACACTGTCTATTCATAAAACCATGGAAAAATTCACAGAAACATAAAGGGAGTAATACCTGCAAGAGAGGGAGTAAGATAAAGTAATATAAAGAAAGATCATAGAGCAGAGTGAGGAGTTGGAATGTTTTACGAAAAAGGAAATTATGAGATACATTCTTAGGTATTTAGATATGGATGTAAGTTTGTATTATGCCATTATATGTACAGATTTGTACTAAATGAGTTTAAATTGTAAGTGAGGAAAATTATTTTAATTGAACTACTTAGAAAACACCTACAGTAATATCAAAAGTAAAATGTGTGCATTACACTTGCTAGGACAGTATACTTTAGTGAATGCATTTTACATTTATGATAATTATCAAACACTTATATTTTATGGATAGGACCCTATAGCATAATGGCTGATCTACTTTGCATAGCTATGAAGATTCCTTCTTAATACTGCACAAATGATTTTGTAATTGTGCAATTGATTTTGTTCCCCAGTGACTGCCTCAAAATATTGGGCCTGTCTCTAGGATATTGTTGCAGAATGCAGGTCATCTAATAATAAAGGAAAAGTGTGTTACTTTTTTTCCTTTTTGTTTTTTCTTCTCTCTGACTCTCATAGCTGAACATTCTTTCAGTTAATTAAAAAGCCCATAGCAGAGAACTGAATGTGCCTGCAAGAAAACCTCAAGCAGTGTAGACAGCCCCACCTCTGCACTCTGAAGCAGAAAGGTAGTGCTCTAATGTAACTGAGTGCTGGGAGGCTCTGAGTGGGCTCTGCCTTCTGGCATGCAAGAAATACAAGTGTATCTGACTTGAATCTCATGGGCTCAGACCAACTAATGCTGTGGTAAATGGCCTTTTGGTGGCAAAAGTGCTCACAATTTACTCTGTGAAGCCATATATTTTGCTGAATTGCATGCTATTTGGAATGATGTGTATGCTACATATTGCCCAGAAAGCTGTGACTGCAAGTATGTGAGTATAGAATGTGTAATAATTCTGATGAAAAATATATAATTATACACAGATGTTGTCTAAGTGCTCACATTAGATCTCCATAAGGAAACCCTAAGGTATGAAGTTAATTATATTTTTAGATTTTTTTCCAGTGGTTCATCTAAAAGAACTTGAAAAGATTTTAGCAGCCTACAGCTAAATTGCAACCTGCCCTTACCTTACAGTATTGTATAAGCAATAAATATTGATTGGATGTAAATGCCTTTCAATGTGTTCCCCTACCTTCAACCCAAAACACAAAAAACCCTATCACCAAAGCATGCAGAGCTCAGTTCTCTTGTTGTGAGCATGAGGAAATTTACTATAAAAGCGAAGATCAATCCCTCCATAATATTCCAAAGGGACTGTTACAAGAAAAGAGGTCTCCACCTAGAATCAAGGGGTGCATTTCAGTTTGAAGTACAATCTCCACAAATCAGTGAATGGACTGCTTGCTTGTATATGACTTTTAAATTAGTTTTGCATATTATACCATAACTAAAAGAGATTTCTATTATTCTCACATCTGTATTAACAAGTTATCAATTGACTCTGCATATCAGGAAATAAACAAATTCAGCATATTATCAAAGAATGAGAGAAGATGATTCTCACTACTCAGGTACAAGGACCAATGGTTATTAACAATCAGTTACCTCCTAAGCTTCAAATTAATCCCTGATTGACTGGGTTTCTATTAAATGAACTATTACATATTAGTAAAAAGTAAGAATTCTTTGGGATCTAAGGATGTAGAAAATAAGAAGCTCTTATCTCATGAAATACGGTTTTACTATACTTCACATAATAAGTAATTAAGAAATTGATACTAACAGAATTAATTTTGTAAACTGAATCCATTCACATCTACAAAAGAAACATCTTCTTCTGACAGGATTACTACACTTAATTTAAGAGCCAACAATGTAGTTACAGTATTTATCTATCATTATAATAAGAAAACCACATCAGCGTTTGTCTCTAATTATAATTATGGTTTTCTGTCCTTTTACTCAAGAACCAAAACCAGATTTTTGTTTTGAAGAATTTTTGCTTGAAGAATGCCTTTATTTTAATGCTTAATTTTAAAATGTATTGAAATACAAGCTAGTCTGTCGGGATTCAGGGTGGAAATGCAATCAAGGTTTATATAACAAATAAGCAAAGACACATTATCATTACAGTTTTTAGTAGGAAACACTTTTCTGAAGACTGCATTCTCATCTCATTTATGCACTATCTTACAACTTTGTTTTAAGTTGTAAGTTAAAAAGATTTAAGTATGAGGTGGAAAAATTCATGAGGCATTTAACAGGGAAGCAAATTCAGTAACTATTGTCAGAGAATAGCCTTTACTGGTGGTGCTAATGAAGCTCCCCAGGAAATGCCTCTGTGGAAGTAATTTATCTTTAATCTAAGAAAAACTTGGCACAGCAAGAAAATCTTACTCTGATTCTTTTTTTTTTTTTAATGAACAACCAGTTTTTAAAAGGTGTTGCATAAAGTTCCACTGGTAAATTTTTGGTTATGTATTAATTAATGTTAACCCAAAATCATGCCAACCTAGCTCCTATACTAGGAACTAAAAGCCCAGATTAAACCAAGATGCGGTCACTGGTGGTGAATACCACAATATCCAACAGAAATTTTAAGGAATCAGACAATTTTTTGCCTAAAATCAAGACATCGAAGTCTACTGAGTCATGCAATAAGGAAGTCCTCTTTACTTTAGCCCTTACAAAACACTATCACTACTACTACTACTAACACTACCATTACTACCACTACTACTACTACTAATAATAATAATAATAATAATAACAACAAGCGTTTCTTCTGTTAATACTAACTTCACTATGACTACCCAGCCATTGTCTAAGGGAGGCTCTTACTATATTTTATGGAAAGGAAGCTGATCTAATTTTAAAATCATAAGAAAAACTAATTGAACATATCATGAAATTATTTTTTCTTGATCAAAAGCAGGATACTTAGCCAGAAGTGTTCCTAGCCAATTATTAGATCAATTTTTAAAAATCTTTAAAGCATCAGCCCCACTCATCAATATTTTCTGATTTTGTGTAGTTTTGCTGATTTAAATTTTTAGTAATAAAATCAGAACTACAATCTTAAGAGACAATACTGGTGCCAATCTGTTGAATGTTCTTTCACTAGAGTCATGTGCAAATCACACATTGGTAAAGTGCAGTTCTGTAATTGTCTCCAGGCTCTGAGTGTCTGTATCTCGCAATCCTTACCTCTATAGATGTGTTACAGACCTTAGTGCTCTTAAGCATCATCTCCATGAGTTCTTTAATAGTTAAATTCCATTGTCTTATCTCATTGGTGACTATTTGGAACTCTTTTAGTAGTTTTTATTGTCTCTCCTCAGGTCTGCAAGAAGTGTTACCATTCTCTGCCAGTTATACCACTGGTCACTCTTGGTTGCTGCCATTGGTTGATAGCAGTTGATGTTGGTCATTGCACATGCAAACTGCTTGTCTCTGGTAATATCTGCTGCAGTCTCTGGAACTCTTCAGGACTAGTAGCCCCTGAAATAGTCAGCTCTTTTTCCATGCTATCTTCTCTGACCACACTATTGATAAAACAATCACAAGCACATTCACAAGACTACTGGAATGAAGCTTTATATAGACCTGTGCTTAAACACAAGAGGATCATTACACTGGAGGGAACCTTCTTTGACTAACCTAGATGAATATGGAGAAACATTGACTATCTGGAGCAGCAGAGGGGGCAGATTAATCTTGAACTGCTCAGAATTTCAAGCCTTGACAGGGTGGAGTGATCAGGGATTGGCCACAGAGCAGAATCAGCTGGGATTAGTCAAGGTTCAAATCCTTCTGCCTCAGCGTTATCTAAATATCAGAGAGCACAGTCATCCAGTACTGGTTCAAATTTAAGGCTGCTGGCTGACCCAAATTCAAGCATGTTGAGTTCAAGACTGACATCTAGTGACATCTATTACAGCCTTTATTATACCTGTCAATCAGTAACATCCACTCCTGGCTGCACCCCGTCTCCTATATAACACGAAAAAGGAAAAGGAAAAAGAAAGGGTTGTATTATTTCTATTTCATTTCAAGATCATAAAATAAATTTTTTTCAATGCTAAACATTTCTCTTAAGTTTTTGGTTGAATTTTTTTTTTTTTGTACCAGGAATCAAACTCAGAACCTTGTGTATGCCAGGCAGGCGCTGTGCTGCTGAGCTATATCCCCAGCTTCTCTTGAAATTTAAAGCCAAAGTCACACATTAGCACTAGATAAATATCTTCCAGTTTATGAGTAAACATTATTTATGCATCATACAAACTCAGAATGCTAAAGTTACAGCTGCATTTTGTCAAACTATGGATGTTCTGATTAAGTATAATTTATCCCTTGCAAATAATAGCACTTTATTTTTTAGCTCATTTTTGGGTGTAGAATACTAGGGGCTCACTAGGGAGCAGAGACATGAACAAACACTAGAACTTTAACACTTAAAGTCTCTGGAAAAAATGGGAAGGATTAAACTAGTTTTCCTAGCCTACATTAAAAAATCAAACTGAGATATTTGTTAGAAAAAAGAGGTATTATAATATGACTTCCAAAGTACCTCATAACCAACAAAAACAATGACTATATAAAGACTTGAATTCTTTGTGCCTAAGGCCTTCTTGTGAACCCCTTAAAATTTAATGTGCAGTGTATGTGCATGTGTATGTCTAGTGAGAGTATCTAGTTTCTCAAGGAGGACTGTTGCTGTCTGCACCATCACATACCTCTGAACTTGGTACAGGTTATAGACCAAAAGGAAGTCTCCCACCTAAACCATATGATGCCGAATATTTAAATCATTAAAGGACTGCATACCTGAAGGTGGTCCCAAAAATTATATTGCCTAGCAAGGTGATAGCCATTTTAGACTGTGCAGTGGGACAGTGTGGCCGGAACCTAGCAGTACTTGCTTGATTCCCCTGGCTAGAGTTAAAAGACTACATCAATCACCTCAGCTAAGACTCTCCAGTGCAAGAAAGTAGTGTGTGAGTATTATGAAAAGGAATTCTTCCTTGTCTTAAAGATTGAGAAAGCCCTCACTCAGCATACAATGAAGTGCAGCTCATGTGACTTTGTGATCCTTATTAATAACACAGAAGTAAATTCTTGAAAACTCTTCTGCTTATTGCTTGTGGAGTTCTGTCCTAAGCAGAGAGCAGGTAAATGTCTGCTGACAAATCAGACTAAATATTCCATTGTGGTGGAGTTTATAATCTGGGCTGTGCTAGTTGGTTGTGAGATAGGATAACTGTGAGGTAATAATTAATAAAAGATGATAATTAAAGATGATTTTAAAATATCCTGAAAATGAGAGTACCAAAGACCAAGAGAAAAAGACACCATGCAGCTACTAGCACTCTGCTTGAAAATAAGAGACTTAGAGATTTATATTTTGAAATTGTGAAATGGAACATTAATGGTGAACATAATGTTTCAATTCTATGGACTTCAAAGAGTTCTCATCCTCTACTACACTGTAATAGCTCTCAAATCATTAAGAAGGCAGACTGCTTTAAACCACACTCTATCAACAATTCAAAATGGCCATTTTCACTCTTTATGCTTGCTTCAATGTCCCCAAGAAAAGATCTGTGGGTGTAGATATGCTGGCTGCACCATGTAAAAGGAACACTCTATTTGTTCACAGGAGGGAGGAAGGGATTTAGAGGACTCAAGCTACTTTCCTTGGTCTTACTGACAGAACATACATGCTGGCAGACAAAGGTTCCCTGTTTTCTGGGATAAGCACTCTCTGCTGTCAAAAGATTTGTCTTCCTAGATAGCGCGAAAGATATTTAATAGAGCTGTTAATTATTTTTGTAACAAAAAGAGAATATAAGAAAATGTGTGAAAGAACTTGCCCATTTTCTCTTCAAACCATGAATTTATTTTCAAGATGTAACCCCAAATACATGAAACATATTTCCAAGCTAGCCACGTGACAAGAGAGACTACTCAGTTATCACTTTCAAACTACCATTACTTCTATTCGCATTTTTTTCTAACTGCTAAAGGAAAAGAAACCCTCCACCCTGAGACTCATAGAGGATTAATAAATCCACAAACTGTGTCACGTAGCTGAACTGTTGGTGGAAAAAAAAGTGAAAAAATCTAGTTCAGTCTGTTAGTTTTCTACTTTTGGAGTCCTAGATGTAACCTGATCCCTTCTTGGAAAAAAAGGATCATTACTGCACTTACCATAGCTAATTGAAGACGGAGATATTGTATTCAAAGAATGAAGCCTTATTGCTTTCCCCATCTGGTGTTCAAACCCCACAGCAACAATAAAATTATAATTATGGATGTGCATGGGTCATCCTTCTGACCTTCTGACTTCCCAGCAGACTCTGTCTTTTCCTGCATCATGAGAATGGACTCCCTACACCAACTACCATTGCAAATACATCCTGTTCAACTCAGAAATTTTTATGTCTTTAAAAGTCATTATCATTTTATAGTTCCTTTAAAATCAACTAAATCTTGGGCCGCCCTGAGCTTTTCCTTAGAATTTTATTCAATTAAAAAGTTATCAGTTACCTTATATGGTAAAATACATGAATAAATATGATTTCTGATCTAGAAATGCTTATAACCTTCTTTATTGATAAAACATTTAGAATCTTGTTAAATTCCTGTTATCCAAGAGTTGAAATAGAAATTAATACTAAGTTTACTAAAAGTGGATATGAATTTTATGATTTTTGAAAAAAATATTTCATTAAGTTACACTTTTATAAATCAGAAGAATAACTCACTATTTAGAAAACTATTTTTATTTTGCTGTGCCATATTTAAACTATTTTGAAGCTTTTGTTTTTGAGACACACATGGCAATCCATATAAGAAGATGAAATTTCTGTTTGCTGTCAAATTATTTGGAAGCTATACATAAAAGACTTTCTTATTCACTCAAAAATGTATATGGTACATGTAACACATTAGGAATCCCACTGGGTTTGGTTCATATAAGGATGCGATGGCTTTAAGAAACTGTTGAGTATGCCCATTAGGAGCATGCACTTTTCAAGATTAAGTTAAAATACAAGAAAATAACTTTAAATAATCTGATATTAGATTTTATTCCAGAGGTCACTGACATGCCACAAACTCCTTAAGTTCCTATTAATAAGCATCTGTACAACATATGCTTCTCTCAGATCCATATGGGTCACCTTATCTTTGTGTCTGTCCTGTCTTCCACATCACTGCCCCTTTCCTTCCCCTGTACCCATAGATCTGTAGCCCATTCTTCTCCCAGAGTCCTGATACATTCTCGTTCCTCCATACCATTTTACAAATCATTTCTGTTGGAAAGGGTCTGTGTCACATGTAATCATCTGTACTTGTACTTTTTCAGAATCACTAATGAAAATATCCATTTCAATCATTTTATACTGTTATTTATGTTAGTTGTCAAGGCTGGTATATGATTTTCAGGAAAGGATTAATGGCTGTCTAATCAGCAGCACTACTTCATTTGAAAACCGCTCAATAATGTTTTCTTAAGTGGTGAATGATACAGAGTGCAATCAAACCAGGTGGGCTGTGGGCTTTAATCATGTTGATGACGCAGGTCCACGAACTACTGAGTAGAACCTCTACCACCACACACATACGCATATAATATGTGTGCATGGAACAAGCATAGTTACATTTTTCTTGAGAAGACATCTAAAAATTTTAGACAAAGACTAATCTCATCTTAGCAAGAAACCATTTTAAGTATATGAAACAGCCTAAAGCCATTGGGATGGGGGGATTGAAAATACTAGATTGAATATAGTTGACCAAAGAGCTAAAGTATTGTTTTCTAGAAAGTGAAATTATACAAATTTTTTCTATTTACACAACTTTGTACTGTTGCAATTCTTTTATCTTCTGTTATCTTTGTCATCTTGAATTTGCTCAAAAGATACTAATATACTATATTAATAACCAAAATTACAAAACTAGAAGAAGTTACTTGTATTTTCATCTAGCATCATAAAACAAAGAAAATGATTTTAAAATGTTGAAATCACTGTAGGGAAAAAGCAATGAGTCGCACCTGTAGAAATGTACTGTATCATTGGAAAAATCATTTTCCTGTTCTTAAGTAAACTTGCAGAATGCTTATCTTTGAGACTGCAAAGCTGAAATTAACCAGGTATTTCATTCTGATGGTGAAAAAAAGGCTGATATCAGAGGATTAAACATGTACTTTCCAAGGTCAAATAATCATTGTCTATTTATAGGTGGACATCAGGAAAGAACACAGTAGGAAGATACTCTTCCTTACAAAGGTATTTGACTCTGAAGGAAAAGGAGAAGTGATCAAGGAGACTAGTATGCTGCTGATTATGTTGCCTGTGTTTTCAGTTCCTCACCCTTTCAGCATTTACACAGACAGTCTTTATTATTAAATGGAATGCTATTTCTTCAACCAAAAAATGACACCGTGATGCTGCTTTTCATAGCCAGAATACAATTTATATGTTACAAGGTTCATTGCATTTATATAGCTTGTTGTAATTAAAATATTGAAAAATTTAATCTGGGAGGCACTTTCTCACTATTTCTTGCTCTTCTTGCTAATTAATACAGTATATTAATGTTCTTTGGTTAGTTTTGGGAAGGCAATTCCCATTCCTAATAAAGTAGTTCTGGATAATGGTTCTGAGCAATTAACATTTCTGCCATCCACCTTTGCTTTTATATTTGTCAAAGGAAAATAGAAACCCTTGTTCATGACTGAAGTAAAATACAAGAGTGTATCACAATAAAATACACTTAGTTGTTGAGTTACTAGAAGCAATCATCTGTGATTCAGTCTCTTGGTAGCAGTCAGTCTCAATTAAAATCAAATGCATGTTCTTCCTGGAATTTTACTGGTTTGAGCATCTGGGAAATTCAGGTTTCACACATTTCAGAAAGAAACACATTATAAGAGAAAGTCCAAAAAAATAGCCACCAAACAAGCATAAGTTTTGATGAAAGAAGTATGAAAAGCAAAGTAACAGGGTATTCTGAGAGCAACATAACATATAAGTCATTTGAATACGCACCAGAAAGCCCTTCAAATATTACCAGAATTTATTAAGGTAAGGACTTGGTAAATTCAAAACTGTAATACTCATTAAAAATAAGCCTGAAGTCTATGCAAGGTTTTTTTTTAATGCATCATTTGTAGCACAGTGAAAAACTGCAAAATATAGTAGAAAAGGTTTTCTTTCTTGTGGCAAAATTATCACCTTACCTTGCAAACAGCATTTTGTTAGAACATTTTCCATAAAGACAGGAAGCCAGGGAGGAAAGCTTACACTGGAGCCTTTGATGTTGCTATCAGCTCCATTTCAAATGAATATGAAAACTACCAAAATTGGTTTTCAGAATGGCTATATAATTTTATATTCCCAAGTAAATGAAAGACCCAATTTCATTGACTCCTAGTTAGCATTTTATATTGTGAAAATTATTTTAGTCATTCTTATTTGTAGTGATATTTCTATGCTAATTTTCTTTTCCTTAATGACTAAGCATATTTTTGTGTAATAATTTTCAAGCTCTGCAATCTGTTTAGTAAAATGTTTCTTTGTGGTTTTCTTGATTTCTAAATAAATCGTTTTGTGTATTCTTTAGCAATGAATTTTAAGGGTACTTTGCATCTACTAGAGACTAGTCTTTTGTTAGCTACTTAGGTTTTTCATTTTTATACTTTACATACCCCCAGTATTGTCTTTTTATCCATTATAAAGTCTTTGGAAAAGCAATTTTTTTTATTTTAAAAAGCAAAACAGAAAAGGATGGAAACAATACAGAATCTCAAAAATGTAGCAAATATAACACTAGTTAATATATTACATATTGCTATTTTAGGAGTAGTTGTTCAGGTTACAAGATATAGGCATAAAGATGATTAGTCAAACAATGGATGAAATAACAATTTGACTGATTTTTCTTTTATGAATTGCACTTAGAGACCATGTCCAAGGAGATCTTTGCCTTCTTAACTCAAAATTTATTTTCTAAAGCCCTATTGAATTACTTTTTATACTTCAATTTGTGATTCAATTTGAGTCAATGTTTATATAAAATATATGACAAAGTTCAAGACTCTTTTTATGGATGTCACTTTTCTGAGAATCACTTGTTAAGGTTAATTTTCTCTCACTGAGTTATTTTTGTGCATTGATCAATAAACATGTGTATACATGTGGATGAGTCTATTATTGGGTTTTGCATCCTGTTTTATTATTTATGCACCTAACCATGTCATATAATTTTAATCATATGAGAATATTAAATCTTGCCAAATTTCTTTACTCTGTATTAATTCATTTCTTAGTGGATTAAGATGTTGAACTGCTTTTATTGATTTTCATATGTTGAACAAGTTACACATTTCTAAAATAATCAGTGTTTGCTTTAGTGTAGAATTCTTTTGATATGGTACTAAATTCTAGTTGATAGTAGTTTGATAAATCTACTTTGTAGCATATTCATGAAGAATACTGTTCTTTAGGTTTTTTTCTACATCATCTTCTTGAGATGTTGTTGAGTTTTGCAATTAAACCATTTGTGCTTAAATGTTTCTCCTTTCTCAGAGGATTATTAAATTATAAATTATATTTACTTAATAGTTACAAAGCTATTTAACTCATTTATTTAATGTTTGATGAGTTGTGCTAGAATTTTTTTGAGAATTAATGCATTTCACAAAAATTTTTACATTTATGTGAAGAATTATTGTTATCCATAATTATCTCTTATAATTCTTTTTGCTGTTTTCAAACATGATGATATTTTTGTTTCATTCTTGGTATTATTTACCTGTGGCTTCTTCATTTTTTTTTTACTATCAGTCTTACTAGAAACATACCAATTTTATCAATAATACATATTCAAATCATGAAATCTGAGTATATTGATCACTGTATCATTGCATATTATATATTTGTGTATCTAGTGATTTTCCTTGCCGTAATGTTTTCCTAATTGTTAGACATTGCTAATATAACCACTGCTCATCCTCTTTTATAAGCTTGGTTAGAACATATTTTGCTCTATGTCCTTGGTTTCAACTTACAGTATTAAATTTGAAATATATTTCTTGCAGACACCGTACAGTATTAATCCTTGGATCTCTATGTCCCTAGACATTTTCACTTCTCTCCACCTCTCAAGAGTGTTTTTGTAATTTTTTAGATATAACTAGAGGGGTTTAGATGTAGCAAGAATATGAAAAGCATAACTACTCAAACTCTCGAAATGTTACTTAGTTTACCTACATTCAGATGTGGCCAAAGAAAACAGGAATCAAACAGCAATTGTGTAGTCAATCAATTCATATCCTTGTTGAATTTTCATTGAGATATATTCTAAGTTAATTATTGTGGATTTTACTGGTGATATAGAGATATGTAGAAAAACTGTCTTTGGGCATCACATTTTTGTTAGACAGAAGAGACAAGCAGAAATTAAACATAATGTGAAATGTGTTAGTGACATATATAGGACACTGGAATGCAGCTAATTTAATATATAAGAGGGAGCCAGAAATAGAATCTCATTATGCGAGAATTATAGGATAAATATAAATTAGCTAGGTGGCCTAGGCTAGAGACTACAAGTACAGGAAGGGCTGCTCCTTCCACATCCTTCCTTTATAAAGGCACAAAGTCCTAAAAGAACATAGTGCTGTTGGGGAAATAACAGTGTTTGCAGTGACACAGGAGCAGGGAATGGAAGAACTACACAGGAGAGGATAAGTTAGAACTCATATTTAAAAATTCATTCCTGTGGGCCAGGATATTTGCTTTGACTGTTAAGTAACAACAACAAGGAATGTCTGAAAATTTTAACATTGGTTCAAACTGACATTTTAAAAATAAAAGTATACAAGTAAATAAAGTTTAAAATATTATATGCTGATCAAAGAACACAAAATTTTTCTGATCAAAGAGCACATCTGCATCTAAGAACAACAAAATGTATATAGTATCCTGCTCTCCTTTTCAAAGTGGAAATGTCTTATCAGAGACCAAACACTCCAAACTATTTCTCGCTATCACTGATTGTAAGTCAGTTTTATCTTTATAGTAATTATAACCTCTAAAACTAAGTGGCTGACTTGAACATGATTTTTACTTTTACTGTCCATATTGGTCAGATTCTCATTCCTTAGGACAAAATACTTGACATATACAACTTAAGGTTGGAAGGCCTTACTTGAGCTCATGTTTCAGAAACTTGAGTCCAGGATCTGCCAGCTCCAGTCCACAAAGATGTTGGCAGAAAGGCCTGGTGGAGCAAAACCACTCAACTCAGGGCATCTAGGAAGCAGAGCAAGCAAGGAAGAGCCCTAAAGAAAGGGGATATGGACCTTATAGAGTACCCAAGGTTATGCCCCCATGACCCACTTAGACATGCCTAGATGTGTGGTTCACTAATCCTCTAGTTGTCTTTGAAGCCCATCAAATCGACAGTCAAAAATTAATCATCAAACTACTATGTATATATTGTCTGTTACTGGGTGTCACATTGAGCCTGTTCCCAATAATTATCTGTGTGCTACCATGAAATGAAATATTGGAAAAAATGATGAAAAGTATAAAAATACAGGATCTTCATGTTACCTTGCTCATATTTTTGTTATTTTTCCCCACTCACTGATAAGTTGTTGTTGTTTAAGGTGCACAAAGTAGTACATAATTCTTTTTATGATATGACATGGTAAATAAATTTTAATTACCCAAACTATGAATCAACTTCTTTCTCACTTAATTATACTCAGAAGTCCCTGAAAGAAATATGAGAAGATTGTCTTTCTATTGATACAACAATATGCCATGGTAGAGAACTAAAACTTGACTTGAATGGATTAAGAACTAAACTGTAAGTTTGAAGCCATCTGATGTAACCAAGTTGAATGATATAAGCAAATGTGTTTTTATCTCAACCATTTTATGTCATTCCTCCCACTCTTTCCCCTCTGTGCCTTCTTATATTTCACTGTTGTCTTCCACCAAGGAAAGATCAGACTTTCTAGACCTACTCTTTTTCTACAAATAGCCTAGCATATTCAATTTTTAATAATATCTGTCTCCAAACACATAAGAAAAGTTTGCCTTTTACTTCCAAAACACATGTCAGATGACTGAGGACAGAATTAGCTTTCCTAGAGATTGAGCGAAATTTCAAATTGCAAATAACAAACAAGGTCCTGAACAATAGCACATGACCTCTTCAGAATGGTCACATCCTAAGCTACAGTGTTCATTAGCAAGCACATGAAGCTTGATCAGAGGTCATGAAGAGCAGAGATCTCACTGATCTCCTGCCTATGTGACAGGGTCAGTTGAGCACCATCCCTTGCTGTTTCTATAATTAAACAATTGTAACCACTGGATGGAAAGATTTCTCTGAAGCTAACTTGATGAAGTTTTCCTATTCTGCCTCTGTAGCATCAAAAGACAGAATTACAACAAATTTATTTTAAGGATCTAGTGAATTTATTTGGAGTTCTAGAATTCAGCAAAATCTTCTATATAGATGAGGGAGAATGAATGTTCCAAAGACTGGAACAGGGGCAGAATCACGACTTTAGAGACCAAAAAGGACTTTAATAAAGCAATAATAAGAACTAGAAAGTGGATTGATTATGTGTCATCATGTAACACTTAATAGAAACGGCTCCATCTTGGTTTAGTCTTGTTGCTTAGTTGAGGAGCCCAGTCCAAAATCAATGGTTTCCCATGATTTTTGTTTATCAGCACTAAATTTACTGCTGAGGTAGGTACATTATTTAGCTGTTATTAAACAACGCCATGGGGTCCCAGCAAAGAATCCACTTGTTCTTGTTACCTTTAGAGAATGTTGTTGGGAACATTCTCTTCATATGCTGATTGTGTTTTCATTGCTCCCACAGCAGTGACAGCCTGTGGGCATCTCAACCACTAGAAACACTGCACCCTCTGAAGGACTCAAAATGTGCAAAAAATGTTTGACTTGGAAAAGTTGCATAGTCTTTTTCCTTCAGGATGGTTTTCGCTGATAGCAAAAGACTGCAATTTGCAAAACCCCAATGCAAAATTACCAAGTAATTGCACTTACTTTTTTTCTATTCCACTTAGATAATATTAGTAATTGAGGAGAAATAACCTGGACACAAAACATGACTGTAAAACTCACTTTGATCTATTCAGACAAATTTAAGCTAATGTAATTCCTCCTTTTATGTTATTTATAGAAGAATGTGGAAAAAACTAAAAAAGTTTCAGAAATGCTAAAGGTTAAGTGTGTGTGTGTGTGTGTGTGTGTGTGTGTGTATTCTTTTGAGACAGTATTTCACTATGCAGTTCAAGCTGATCTTACACTCACTATGTAGCCTAGGCAGACCTTCAATTCACAGTGATCCTGCCTCAGGCTCCCAAGTGCTGAGATTACAGGTATGTGCCACCCACCTGGCTTTGTTTTGTGTGTGATATTTTGTTTGTTACTTTTTGTTTCTGAAGGTTAAATTTTAAACAATCATTCAAAGGTGGATTTGCACATTTCTGTCTGTCTTTTCTTTTTTTAATCCTAACACCTGCCCTATATATGACATGATAAATCTCTGGTAACTTAGCCTGAAATAAATCAAAATTTATTCAGTAATATGTCAATATGTTATCAATTTAAGGTGCAGTATTTTAACTGCAATGATTGCTGGCCCATAAAATGAACTCATTGATCCATATTAGACAGAGAAGTGCCTGATTCTCTTTTATCCTGGTGCTGGCAGGAGGAAGAATGTGTCTTGCCTAGCGGCCATTGGACCCCTTCGCTTTGCTTCCCTTTGCACTAAAATGGACTGGGAGAGGTTTTCTTTTTTTTTTTTTGAAAGAGAATAAAACAAAAGGGGACAGTACAGAGCAGATCAGAACAGGACAACATAGGCTACACAGTACTTTATATTAAGTCAACTGGACATCAACAATAGACACCATATCTCTTACTCTGCTATAGTTGAGCATAGTTTCAAATATAATAATATCAAACATAACACAATAGTATATAGCCATGCATAGAGTGAAAGAACTACAGGGCTTTCTGAACCGAATAACACAAAATGATCAACGGGTACCCTAATATCTCATTTTTGATAAAAAAATTTTTTTGTTTGAACTATCACACATATTCAAATTCCAATATGACACAATGTGATAGATAGAACCAACGGTAGTAGAACAAAAAAGGAAAGTATGGTAGGACTTCTAAGAAGGATAATATTAAATCAGCAATAACTGTCATAATGTTTTTGTTTTCTTCAAAACAGCTGTTCATATCATCATGTATGATATAGTCAAACAAAACAGGATAACACCATTCCAACTGATGATTGAAAACTTTGAAAGACTTCAAAGCTATGAGATGGGGATTCATGCTTACCATAAATCTTATATACTCTTATTAAATCTCATACTAGGGAGACTATATGGTATTTACCTTTGTGAGTTTGGTTTATTTCACTTAAGAGAATGGTCTCAAGTTGTGTCCATTTATTTATAAATATCTCGATGTGATCATTCTTTATAGTTGAGTAGTACTCCATTGTATAAAAATGCCACAACTTTTTTCTCCATTCCTCAGTTGATGGGCACTTAGGTTGTTTCCAAGATCTGGCTATTACAAATTGTGCTGCTATAAACATGGGTGCACATATATCACTGTGGTATGATGTTTTCAGTTCTTCTGGGAATATGCCTAGAAGCAGAATAGCTGGGTCAAATGGGACTTCCATACCTAGCTTTTTGAGGAATCTCCAGACTGACTTCCACAGTGGTTGCTCCAGTCTACACTCCCACCAACAGTGCAGAGGAGTTCCTTTTTCCCCACAGCCTCTCCAACACTTGTTGTTGGTAGTGTTTTCTATCTTGGCCATTCTTTCTGGAGTGAGATGGACTCTCAGTGTGGTTTTAATTTGCATTTCTCTCATGACTAATGATGATGAACATTTTTTCATGTATTTCTTTGCCATTCATATTTCTTCATCTGAGAACTGTGTATTCATTTCAGATGCCCATTTTGGATTGGGTCTTTGAATTTCGAGGGTCTGATTTTTTTTAATTCTTTATAAGTTCTAGACAGAAGTCCTTTGAGGAGCTGTGCATGAAGATTTTTTCCCAATTTGTGGGTTTTCTTTTCACTCTCCTGGAAACATCTTTTGACATGCAGAAACTCTTTAATAAGATGTGGTCCCAGTTATTGATTCTGGGAAGTACTTCCCATGTATTTTGGTTCTTCTTCATGAATTCTCTTCCTACCCCTATATCTTTGAGGTTTTTACCTACTTTGACTTCCAGCAGTTTTAGTGTTTCTGTTTTAATATTTAGATCTTTGATCCATTTAGATTTTAGTTTAGTGTATGATGATAGACATGGGTCTAGTTTTAGTCTTCTGCATATGGACAGCCAATTTTTCCAACACCACTTATTAAAGAGACTGTCATTCTTCCAGCGAGCATGTTTGGCCCCTTTATCAAAGATAAGGTGGTTGAGTGAGTTTGCGGTTGTAGTTGTATCTTCCAATCTATTCCACTGATCCTTGGATCTGTTTCTATTCCAGTACCATACTGACTTTATCACTGTAGCTTTGTAGTATAATTTTAAGTCAGGGATTGTGATGCCTCCTGCCTTGCCTTTGTTGCTTAGAATTGCCTTTGCTATTCTAGGTCTCTTCTGGTTCCAGATGAATTTTAGGAGTGATTTCTCTA
>PVJX010014874.1:0-43809 GCA_004027295.1 Dolichotis patagonum
CCACCTTGCTTTCAGATAGAGGACATACCAAGCAAGGGGAGTTATAAGGATTAAGGAAAGCATTTGTTACTGATAAAAGGTTGATTACACAAGAATACAACAATACTAAATGTATGTGTCCTTAACCTCAAACTACGTGAGGCTAAAGCTAATACACCTACAAGGAGAAATAGATGAATCCACTATTGTGATTGGAGATTTCAATAGCTTTCTATTGGAAATAGGTCTGGCAGGCAGCAAATCAATAAGGACACAGCTGAATTCAACATTAATCAATGATGTAATCAGCATCTATAGACAGCTTTCATGCAACAATAGCAGAATGCACATTCTTCTGAAATTTGCATGGTGTGTTCACCAAGAAAGATCCCAGTCTTAGCCACAAGACACACTGTAATACATTGAAAAGGCTAGAAGTAACACAGTGTCTCCTCTCAGACCACCATGGAATTAAAGTGGAAATCAGTATTCAAGACATAACTGAAAATCCAAAAGTGAATCAAGATTTAACAACATATTTCTTACTAAATTTTTTTGTTATTTTAATGTATTTTATTTGTGATTATTAATTTTACAAATTTTGAGGTTTCAGTGTAAACTTTTCATGTTTGGTTTTAGGTCAGGGAACCAAAAATATTGCATCTGGGGGATGAGCACCACTACTCAGCAGAGAAGCCCACTGGAATGCTAAATTAGCCCCAATAAAAAATAAGGGGCAAAGTTTAATAAAATGAAGGCCTTATTCAGGGGATAGGCAACTAGGAAAAGAAGGGAGAAGACAGATAGCTACCCTGATAGGAAAGAATCAGGATAGGGGCTCCAAAAAGGTGAAGCCATTTGCCTTAACTGCTTTAATGAGGTGGTGGCAGGCGAGAGACGCTTTGCCTCCCAGCCAGAACTTGCCATAACCATACAGGGTTCCAGGCACCTCTTGCCTAGAGTTATTTCTTCCAGTGGTCACTGAAGATGTGCAGCATCTGACTGTTTTGAGCTACCTTTTAAGGCCTTATTTTGGGATAGGCAGCAAGTTGGCAAGGGATATCTTATTCATGGTGAGCTTACAGTTAGTAAGGGGGCATATGGATAGCAACTGTGCTCTGTAATGATCCTAGAGTACAATATAGTGATGGTAGAGTGAATACACACACATATGTATATGTATCTATGTCTGTGTTTACGTCTAGTGCTTATGTGTGTGCTAGTGCATATGTTAGTACACGCTGCTTTAAAGTTAGTTAGCGGCACTTGCCTCACTATGCGTCCCTTAAATTTTACTGGAGGTGGGAGTGCTTTACCATTTGTGTACCTGGCCTTTTCTCTGTGTTCTTTTTATCAACTCTTTTTCTGATCGCTTAAATATCAAGGCCATTTGGTTTCTTTCTTTACTTGGTTTCTCTCTCTCTCTTTTTTTTTCTAACCCCTATGTTTGACCTTCCCAGGGGAATTTCTCCAGTAAAGTTTGTTTTTAACTCTTATTCTGGATTAGCTCGAAGACATAAGGAAGCCCCTATTCTATTTTTTTCCCTGTCTACAGACCCGTGACCCTACATTTTCTTACATCCATATAAAATTTTGATTATATTCACCCTCTCAGTGCCTTCTCTGATATGCCACTTCCCCTACTCTTTATTGTCTTCCTCTTTCTATTTATATTCTGTTACTTGCATGCCTTTTAGATTCTAAATAATGCAGAAAAGATACTTGTCTGAGTCTTGCTTGTTTCACTTAAAAATCTCTAGTTTCATTCATTTTCTTTCACATTACATAATCTCACACATTTTGGCTGAATGCTATCCTTTGAATATGCATAATATGTTTCCTGCATCTATTCTTCCCTTGCTGGGCGTCGAGGCTGGTTTTATGTCTTGTCTATGTGGATTGTATGCCAGTAAATGTGAGTATGCAGGTACCCTTAATACAGTGGTGACTTTCATTCCTTGTGGTTTATGCCAATGAGTGGTATAGCTAGGTTATATGGTAGTTATACTTTTTTGGTACTGGGAATCGAATTCAGAACCTTGCTCTTGACAGACAGATGCTTATGCCTCTGAGCTTACTTTTAGTTTTTTTTGAGGAACTTCCATATTGAGTTCCACAGTGGCTGTACTAATTTACAGTCTTACCAGCAGTGTAGAAAGGTTGCTTTTTCCTCTTGTCCTTGCCAGCATTTACTGTTTTTGTTTTCTTTGATGATAGCCCCTCTGACTGGGGTGAGATGTAGTCTTAGTGGAATTTCAGTTTGAATTTCTCTAATGGCTAATGATGTAAAACATTTTTTTTTATACACATAGCCACTATCTTTACTTCTTTTGAGACCTGTCTGTTCAATTAATTAGCCCATCAGTGTCTTTAATATTTAAATATCAATCAACTGTCAATGGAATGGAAAATAAATTATCAAACTATTAAAAGACACAGAAGAACCTGAGATGCATATGACTAGGTGAAATAAGCCAATCTATAAATGTTATATATTGTATGATTCCAACTATCTAACATTCTGGAAAAGGTAAAAGTATGGAGAGAATAAAATGGTGGGGTTAGTGGAAGGCAGGGATGAATGAGGAGAACACAGGACTTTGGGGAGTGAAACTATTCTGTATTATAATAATAAGTGCTTATTATTTCACAATAGTAAAAGGTCAACTGAATGTAAAACACTAAGAACAAACACTATGTAAACTATAGGCTCTGACTATTAATAATATGTTCATGTAGGTTATTTGTAACAAATATTCCTTGTGGTATTTAAAAATAGAGTTCAAATTGAGGTTGCTTAATTAAGACTCATACTGACTTTATAAATATCAACAGTGCTTTTCAAACCTTTTTGAGGTTTTTGCAGCCAAATTGCATGATATTGTCAATCAAAACGTTCTCATTTTGATTCATGTTCAAAAAGATATAAACCCATTTACTTAAATTATGAAAAGTTTCAGTTGCCATATAAATTCTTATACTAGTGCAGACAAGTCGCAGATAATTTTTTCTTTCCCTGGAGGCTCATTCATAGCTTTTTGTTGTATAGTATGATAAAACTAAGAAAACATAAATCACATACTTTTGAGTACTTTGGAAAATTATTGTTTCAAGAAAATCTTTGAGTTAATTGCTATAAATCTTTGTGATGTTGTTCCATAATTGATCAAACATTTTCAAAGAACATAAGAGCATAAAAATTATTGTTTTCTGTTTTCTTTAATATCCAAAAGATGGCAATGGTTCAAAGCATTTACACATATATACAGTGATCTAATAATTATATCCCTAACCATTTCCATAAAATCTGCCTCAAAAATAAAGCACACATATTTTCAAGATATATCACACAGTGAAAATAAGCAATAAATAAAAACATTAGCCTCTCATTTTAAAATTTGAACAAATCCAAATTTTTGACCTAGCATAGTTAGAACAACATGTCATGAAAAAAACTAATTTGCCATATCTGCTTGAAAATTTTTATTGATATAGAAAAATATAAAATATCTACACTATATATTTAACACCATAGGCACTATATAGTTAACATTTATTTGTAAGAGCAGAGTTTTTGTTGACACATAAAACACAGGGTTAATTGGACAGTGCCTCTTCCTTCACAAATTAATCTAAAGCTAAAGAAAAGTCTGGAAAATTTTTGAACTTTGAATCACATGATCATTGATAATCTTAGAGAAGTTTCCACTGGGTTTTAATTTAAAAGAGATCTTTTCTTTTTCATAAAATAACTTTTAAAATTACCCCAAATTATAATTTGTTTTTTCACCTTTCTATCCAAATTTTTTTCTTTTTGGTTTTGTAAAAATTTAAACATTTTTACTGTTGACCAAACTTAACTCTTAGATCCTATTAGGAATTGTGTAGATTTTTCTGTTGACCATTAATTCTGATTTCATGTGACCAGTTGTTTTATTGTTGCTGCTGCTGTTATTTTTATTATTCAAAGAAAAGACATCGAAGTTCTTATATATTTGGTGACATTTAATATCAAAATTTTTACCACCACTATAATGTAATTTGAGCTTGATATTTTTGTTTGTTTCCTTCCTGGAATGAATTGCTATGGTCAATCATCACAAAATTTACGCCATGACTTCCAGCTTCTTTTTTATAACATTCTGGGCATATTTCTAGTGCTATTATTTTCTGTTGATTCTCCATCAGTAATATCTTTATTTTAAGTTTAAAAATTGTCTATATTTTCAAAGTAGAAAACATAGTGTAACTATCTTTAAATTAAACTATTAATAAAAATTTACATGGATAAATTACAACTCACAGAGTCTAAATAATATATTTAATTCAATATTGGGAAGTGTTTTCCTATGGCATTTTTGCATATCTTGTGACAGCTTTTCAAGGATGTTTGTACATGGCAAGTAGCCTTAGAACCCAGAAGTAATGTCTTGCTCTTGGTAAGAGAGAAAACAGGTTTCCTATTTAGAAAAACAGACAATGTCTCCCTCAAGAAAAAATATTGGGCAAGTTTGCTTGTAGCTCCCTTTATAAGATTAGTGGTTTCCTAAATTCAGTGCTGCTCAGTTGTGAGACAGATGCCTGTCATTGAGACAGGGTCAATGCACACAGAGAAACAAGGGTGGCCAGAGGACCTGAAACTCTTTTTGTCTCTCTTTCTGTGCTAAATAAGCTGAGTCAGTCTAAGCTTGTTGTTTTTTTATAGAACCAATTTATGGAAATGTGGGAAGGAAACATAGTAAATTTACATCATGCTTCTGCTTAGGAACTGTTTGAATCAACAGAAACATTGTAATACTACAAAAATAAATTTATTCCAGGGAACACTGTTGATATCAAGAACAGTGGTGATATTTCTATGTATAATAATATCAATGGCACACATCTAAAGATAAGATGGCACTTAAGAAAGGAATATTTTAGGTTCTTTAGATTTAAATAAAACTGCAATCTTAACAAAACAATGGCTATGGCAAATAGAAAAATATTTCATGTGGCTTTACTTTTAACATTTACATTTGAATTAATTAGAACTAAATAAATTTTAAAATTCAGTCTTTCATTGTATATGTCACATTAGATTAATAGCCATACATTGATAATGGTTTTGTATGGGCTATTATTAATACTATAGTTCTTATTTTTTACTTCATTGTCTATCTAGTTGTACATCTGCGTGCACATACACATATATCCACATACATACATACATATGCACACAAAATATTCTGTGTGTATATATATATATATATATGAAAACAACAGTGACAAAATGGTAGAGATATGGTTATTGATTGAGAAATGTAAGATAACTTGATGTCTCATGATGTCTCAATAAATTTAGTACTAAAATATTTATACAGGTTTTTCTTTGCTTGAAAAAGATGTATCCAGTTTTTGGCAGAATCTCTCTTTTTCATGCTATATATATATATTCATAGTTTCCTGGAGAAATAGAACTGATAAAACATGCATGTATTTATTATATATAAAGGTATATATAAATATAAATAGATATTGCATATATAAAATGGGATGTATATAAACAAGTTTATTAGATTGGTTTACATGAGTTTGCATGGTCAGAGGCTGAATATCTTCACAATGGCTATCTATAGGCTGAAGAGCCTCAGAAATCAGTAGCTACTCAGTCTATGAAACTGGAGACTCAGAACAAGTGGAACCAATTATGTAGCCCTAGTCCAAGCCTGAGGGCCTGAATGCTTCCCAGTGTTGCTAGTGCAAATCAATATTCAAAAGGTAATGAATCTGCTATCTGATATGTATGGGCAATGACTGCAAAAAAAAAAAAAATGCACCCATTGAAGAAGATTAAGCCGTGATTGCTTGGGCACTTCAGTTTTCTTCTGCCCCTCCCCCCGCCCACACACATACTGGGCTGCCAGCATCTTGGATACTTCTGCCCACATTCAGGGCCAGTTTTCTCCCTTCAGTTTTCTGGCTCATATGCCAAACCTCTCTGAAAGCACCCTCACGGACGCATCCAGAGTTTGCTTTACCAATTTTATGGTTGTCTCTCTGTCAAGTTGACAATCGAGGTTAACCATCAAACAGATACATAAAGCACATATGCATTTGCACTTCTGATCAATATCTTAATTTCATTAAGCATTATAGACTAGTTCAGGGAAGTAGCTTTTGTTTTAAGCCATTACATTAACCACAAGCTTCTACAAATAAGAATATTTTTAGAATGGGGAGAACAAAACTAAGTAAGATGGAACATATTCATAGAGCTCTTCAAATTTTTGTGCATTTAGTCTTTTTCACAGTCAACTCAAGTTTCTGTATGAAAGCTGCATTTAAACTTTGAATACATACTCTTCTTAAATTGGAAAGTTTGCACACTTGTTATTCAGAGAAGCAAGGGATCCAGAACTAAATAGGCACATTAAAAATATTCTAGCCTATTTCCAAGAGTGGTGGATTAGTGTAATTATACATTATTTGATGTAATTGTTAGGATAAATGGAGTACTACCACATTGTCATGCTCCTAGTTATTCAATATTCTTGGAGTTATTCAATTTGGTGCATATTTAGGAGTTGAGGAAGACCACCACCATATGCGTATAGCTTTCCTAAAAGAAGTATATAAACCCATACATTGCTAAAGTGTAAATTCCTAACCCTTCTCTGCATGAAATTTTGTAAGATTCCAAGGTTGCCATTTCAAGCTGTGTTCATCACGATTCTTAGTCAACAAAAACCAACCCTGGCTAATTCACACAAAAAAGGAATTTATCAGAAAAATATTGAATAACACATAATTTCTGAAGAGTTCCGGAGATGAAGACCTGGATCACGTTTGATCAGAAGTTGGCAAACCTATCCCAGAGAACTGATCTTGTGAGTCCCATACGGACACGGTTTCTGGCATACACAGTGCAGTTTGTCCCACAAGCCACCAACATTGAGTTCTGTCACTAAGACAACTGTCAGAGCCCCTATCCTTGAAAGAGTAGAATCTGCTTCATCCTGCCACCCACCGTCACCAGGTTTTTACCAAGTCTAGGATGGGCATGTCTGAGTGGCCTAGCTCAGCTGCAAGAGACACTGAATTGGAGACTCAGTGCTGGAGTGAGAAGCCTCAGTCTCAAGATATGGGGGAGGTTTCTAATGCAAATAGAGGCTTCAGGTTCTGGGCAAGAAAATAGGAACAAAGACAGAAGAGAGGGAGGGAGGGGGGAGAAAATTATACAACAGTGCTTCCGGACCCTTATGCAGAAATACATAGGAAACTAACCACCCACTCCCTGCCAGATCTTAGCAGGTGACTGAACTAGCCCCAGAGAGCCTACGACTCCTGGTGGGGCTGTTCTTTACAGGATATGAGCTGCATTTTATCTAATTTGGCTTCTTTGTAAATGTTCTGATGTGAACATCAATAGTTTTAATTATATAGAAGCATATCTATTTAAATGAATACTATATCATGATTTAAATTTGTCTCTAGGCTTCCGCAGAGTATAATCATAATATTAATGTGTTTCATTAATATTTCAAAGAGGCAATTTGGTTTTGTGGGGCAAAAAACTAAATTGAAAGTGACCCACACTCCTTTTCTTTTAAATTAAAAAATTAACTTCTACTGGATGCTTCATCAGTACTGATAATCCACACTGTACGATGGACACTTACCTATTGCATTTGATGTACATTTCTGTGGTCCTTTAGCCCAGCAGGAAACATATTTATACTGAAAAGTGGTTCCCCAGCCCCTGTCTTGTCCATGTGAAGGAGCGCAAGACTGCATGTCGTTGTCCAGCGATATATTCACCCCCTTCTCTGCCCTCCTGGGAGTTCTTAGGGACTGGAAACCTGGATACAGGCCCCCTTTTTCTGACCAGAGATGAGCTGTCCTTATAATGGAGTCAGTAGCTCCCATCTCAGGGGCTGGTTCAGAGTGTTATTCACAATGTACAGCCAGGTGCCAGCTCCTGCAGATCTAAGTGTAGGAGGAGGTTCTCCTAATGTTCAGAACCTCGCAGAGAAAACACAAATGCGGACCAGAACTATTCAGAGATGAAAGTTATTTCAAGAATTTAGAAAAGATAATGAAGCACAAAATTTCAGAGACACATAAGAGAAAATTTAAATTTTAAATAATCTGTAAAGAATATGTAGGAGTTATAGTTTACTAAACAGAGAGATTAGTATGCAGTATTATATCTAGATTTCCCACCAAAGACTCGTGTGATCAGAGCTGGGATTTCCAGGGCCTGACTGGATCATGGGGTGTTATAGCTGACTTGTTCCCCAGAGAAAGTCTGTAAGAAGAGGCAGGTCCCTGGGGACATGACCTGGAAGGGGATAGTGCCATCTCTGGCTGCTGCCTTCACCCTCTCTTTCCTGGCTTCCAAGAGGTGAGCAGTTTTCCTCCAGCCAGACCCATCCAGCACGCCTTATTGCCTCTGAGTGTACCATGCAAGGAGGAAAACTTGTGAAAATGAGTCTGAATAAATCCCTCTCCCTTGAAATTATCGGTGTCAGTTTTGTTGTCCAGAAATGAGAAAGTGACTGAGACATATAAAAGAATAGGAAGAAGCAGTGATAAGAAAGAAAAAAAATGAGAATTTCTGAAAGGGAAGAAAGTAAAAAAAATTTTTTTTTTGAATTTTCAAGGAATCTGTGGAACCAATTTTTGAAGGTTCTTTTTTGTGCCATGTTTTAACTGCAACATGAACTGAGCCAATGACTTACCATGAAATGAGGGGGGAGCATGAGGAGCAGCTCATATATGTCCCCTTTAACATGGGAGCCAGTTCCCTTCGCACCAAGTCATCACTGTTCTGCGAAGATTCGAGCTTAGTACGGTCAGGCCAGGATTTATTCAAAGAAACTGACATTTCAGATTTTTATGAGAGTTCAAAAATGTTTCAGATGTTAGCAACAACTTCAAACTTTTTAAAAACAGTACAAGTGTCAAACATGTTCCTGGGCTGCATCCAGTTGGAGGAGTCAGTTTTCAAATTCTGCTGTAGGTAATAATCTTTGGTATGTAAAGTAAAGCACTGATACTGTTTCATGCTTGGCTAAGATGTGCAAATGAGAGAAAAGGTTGATACTTAAATAGGAATAGGTCAAAATTTTAAGTGACATAGGAGTTAAGTAGGTGGTAAGATAAAAGGCATTATTTTGGAATGAAGTCACAAGGCATTGTGGCAAAAAGAAGGAGAGGATAGGTGGAAAGAAGACAAAGATGAGCTGTCTTGAGATCTGTCTAACCGAAATTACAGTGATGTTGTTAAGTGTAAGACAAACCAGAGGAAAAAAACCTGAACACCAGAAAACATACCCTGGATTCAATTTTTCATATCTTACATTGGAGTTAAGGTTATCTAAGTGGGGCCGGGGATTTAGCTCAGTGGCTTAAGCACCTGCCTGGCAAGCATGAGGTCGTGAGTTCAATCCCCGGTACCAAAAAAAAAAAAAAAAAAAAAAAAGGTTATCTAAGTGGAGCTTTTAATAACAATTAGTAATCAAGGGTAAGGTTTGATAGAAAAAGGCTATTTAAAAATCAATCTAGGGGTGGGGATATAGCTCAGTGGCACAGTTCCTGAGTTTGATTCCCAGTATCAAAACAAATTAGCTAATTTTAATTGAAATATGATTAAATGGAGTAAAATACAATTCTTAAATTGCTAAGTATATGCAACCATTTTAGCAACATCTCTTTGAAGTCTCAGAACATTTCCATCAGTTTAGAAGATTACAGTTTACCTTTGCGTAGACACTCACTCCCTTCAGGAGCAATGTTGATTTTGATTTCTACTTCCATAAATTAGTTTTGCTTATCCTTGAGCTTCATATAAATATTTTATGCATGCCTTTTGAGTCTGGCTTCTTTTATTCAATATGAAGTTTTTGAGATTTAGCATATGTATTACCAGTTCATTCTTTAATGTATTAATGAGCAGTTTACATTGTATAGATATATTCTCCTCTGCATGGATAGTCTGTTTGCAGTCTTTTGATAGCCCAGGTAAACTTACAGTGGATAATCCTTGCTAGTGTAATAAGTAAAGCTACAAAGAAATTTGGTGGGAAAAACTTCTTCCTCTCTCTCTTCTCTCTCTCTCTCCCTCTCCTCTTCTTTTCTTTTTCTTTCTTTCCTTTTTTTCTTTCTTTCCTTGCTTTCTTTCTTTCTTTCCTTCAGCAATGGTCTGAAAGTCTAAAAGTTCCAAAAGAAACAAAATTGTTGCTTACCCAAATAGATGGAGCAGGTGGAACAAAAATTACCATTGAAAGTGAGAGGGTACTCAGGAGCACAGGAGGAAATGAAAGTATGGATGTGAAAATCAAGAAAGGAAAATATTTTGAGAAAAGTTTTCCAGAATATTCTGTGCTGAAGAAATACTTATTGCAAACAACAAAAACATACCACACACACACACACACACACGTGCGCACACACACACAAAAAAATAATAGGGCAGAGTCATTTTAACAATAGCAAGAAGCCACCGATTACCTGCTGAGGGAAGTTTCAGGGGAGGAAACAAAAGGAACATGAGATAGGATTTCTTCAAAAGACTAGGTAAGGACTTAATTTTGATAAAAGGTAGACTTTTTGATCTAAGGCAGGTATACATTAGGAAGAAATGAGCAAGAGCAAAGTGAAAGTCAGGGAATATAGATCATCATTTTTGGGCTCTTTGTTCTTGGAGAAGAATTTTGCTTCAAGGATAAAACTAAAGTGAGAAATCTAAAGCAAGTAACTAAAAGTTGTAAGAGAAGTTATGAGGAATAGTATAAGGAATTGATCAGCATAGCTAAAAGAAATAATAAAAAGCATAGAATACAAACATAGTTTAGATATTACGCATTAAGATACAATCATAATGTATACATATACTATTTTTTCCAGAATCCTTGACTGGCAGATAATATATGTATGCATTACTCTGTAGTTACAATTGCAAGCATACTGTTAATAATGACATTCAATCAGTTGAGATGAGATCAGGAGGGAAGAATAATAATGAATTAAAAATAAAAAACCTTAAATATGAATGAGAAATGATGTTATTATAAATTCTAAAATACTTGAATAATGTGAAGTTTATGACAATAAGAGATTCATAGTGCTTGTCAATGAAGCCACAATTTGAAAATGCTCAGTAATGAATTACAAATATTAAGCAAGAAAAAATTTTATTTTACACTAAGTTTTAAGCAATAATCTGAACAGCTAAAAAAAGGAATTGCAATTTAGGACCCAACAATATCACCTCCATTTACACAAGATTTCTCTTTAGTTGTAAACACTTTTATCCTTTTAATAGAAACTTCCCAATACTTGAAGTTGAAAAAATAGTAATGCTCTCAAAAATAACTCAATTGTCATATTTACTTATATTTTAAGAAATTGCATGATGCCCAGTAATTGATATGCTTTGCTTAGTATTAAAAATGCTGTATTAAGCCCTAGGAGCTATGCTAACTTCTGATGGGCCTAACAGTTAAATGGAAAGTGGTTATTAGTGGTTAGTAATGAGGAATTAAAAACTGAAGCTTCTAAACCATACAATTTTTTTTCTTTTTCTGCTAGATTTTTAACTAAGAAAAAGTCTCCTCCAATGTTCTGTCTCAAGTTAAAATATAACTTAATCAATAATGGTAAAGAATGAATTAAAAATCACCCACAAATTGGACTTGTTTGTAGAAAGAGAAGCAGACACACTTATTTTCAGAAATGGATTGCTGGACTTCTAGTAAAAACAATGGAGAAAAATAAATAAATAAACACTGTAAACATCAAACAGCCAAAGAAAAGTTCACACACATTCCCACGTGAATTATACTTCCTGAAGGATAACCGAAACACCTGGCAAATTGGCTAGAAAACAGACACTATTTTCCATGGGAAATGCTGTTGGAATGTGGTGTCTAGAAACCTTGAGAAAGTGCTCTGGGAAGAATTTGTGTATTATTAACTATCTTGAAAAACTCATATAAATAGACTTGTTCAATGAAGTACCTAATATAATCGTCCAGTGTCCACTTGGACATCTTACTTCTTCCTGAAGGCCTCAATTCTTTGAACCAAATGTTCCTAATAATCTTTTCAGTATACTAAGTACAAACATGTGTATGTCATTAGACTAAAACTATACTTATTCAGGACCATCCCAGAATACTGAAACCCACACAAGATATTCATAAACTCTAATCCATTTTTAAAAAGTGAGTTTTTACACTATCTTTTTATTATATTATCCTTTTCTTTCCTTGCTTAGGGGAATATGAATTCTCAAACATGGAGGAAAGAGCAACCTCCCACATTTCTTCTTCCTGAGCCGAGTTCATGCTCAAAATCAAAAGTGATGAATTTTCCCATCCAGAATATGCTCAGTGACTCCCAGCACTGAACTTTGGAGGCTTGGAGTGGCCCAGAATTTTCCCAGCAAGGCTTAATGAATGTTAAAACTTCTTAACAATGGGTGAGGTCAGGACAGCTGAGTTGTGAAGAAAACAAAGGAAAACAAAACAGGACAGGAATACAAAATAGGCCTTGATTTTTTCCCAGACTCTATGCTGAAATATTGTGTCTTTCTACTTTACTGACTGCTTTTTGTCCAAGAATCCTAATTACTTAAATTTTTAGGTTTCACTTAAAGTTGAAATGCCTCTGGTGTAGTACAGTGGCCAGACACCAATATAGAAATGTAGTGGAATATACTAGGCCTCAACTGACACGCCTTTGTTACCCACCTTGCTACCCACAGGGAAGATTTATGTAGTAAATTTCTAAAAGAATCTGTGTCAACATTGTAGAAAAATAAAATGGAACCAGGAGTCAACAACGTAAATATCTCTTCAATTCAATAATTGTGTAACCAAAGAGAATTTACTTAAAGCCTGTGTCTTATACTGGCATGAATTTGAAAAACTAAAGTAACAATTGTGTTGACTATTTACTATATGATCTATAAATCTCTGTAGTTTCGTGCATATATACATGTTTTGTTACTTAGATTTCTTTTTTCTATATTTTTTAAAAAATAATATGCTAAATTACATAGTTTGAAGATTAATGACCTCAAATTGACCCTTATCCCTTCACTTAAAACAATTTAAGGTGGTAATTAACAAAAGTGATGGCTTTAATCGATAAGATATTAAACTATTTTTGTTTTCACTAAAGTTAGGGTTAAAACTAACATCAGTACTACCAAGAGTAATCAATATTGCTTATAATATATATCTATAATTTGGAAATTCAAGAGGGAAATCATTTCCATTGTAGAGAATTATTCAAGTATCTTAAAACTGTAGATACACCTTTGCTTCAAACATCTACAAATATAAGCTCATTTTACTGTAACATTTAAAAATTTCTATTTATAAAGTACTTTATGTGTTAATATGAGCATCATCCTTTTTCTTCTTAGACTTCAATTATTTATTTCTTTATTTTCAAGACCTGAAAAAGATAAAGAAGTCCACTTTTATCACTTTCCTTCAATGTACTCCAAGTTCCAGCCTAAGTAATCAGGCAAATGAAAGAAATAAAGGACCCCAGAACTGGAAAAGAAAAAGTCAAAGGGTCATTGTTTGAAGATGTCATGATCTTTTGTTTTGTTTTATTTTGTTTTGTTTTATTTTGTTTTGTTTTGCTACCGGGGATCAAACTCACAACCTTGCACTTGCAAAGCAGGCACTTAGGTCGCTAAGCTAAATCCCCGGCCAGATGACATTATCTTATATGTACAAAACTCCAAAGATCGCATAAAAACTATTAGAATTAATAAATTAATTCTGTAAGTTTAGAGAATATAAGATCAATATACAAAATCAGTATGCATGTTATACAGTAAGGGTAAAACGCAAATCAAGAAATCTTATTTACAGTAACTGCAAAAATAACTAAGAATACGTTTAACTATAGAGGTGAAAGATCCCCACATGGTAAATTATAAATCATTCATGAAAGAAATTTAAGAGGATCAACAAATGAGACATCCTGAGTTTATGGGTTGGAAGAATCAATAGTTTTAAAATGTCTAAACTTCCTATGGTGCTATACATACCGAGTGTGATCCACATCAAAATACCGTGACAAAGCTGGGTTCTGTGCACATTTGCATAATTCTATGGCTGTTTGGGAGACTGAGGTCTGAAGACTGGGAATTCAAGGACAGCATGGACAACACAGAGACCCCTTACTCAAAAGAATTCTTCATAGAATTAGGCAAAAAACTAAAATTTATGTGTAAAATCTCGAACAGACAGAATAGTCTTGCAGATAGTAGAACAGAAGTGGAGATATACTTCCTGACTTAAAAATACTACTACAAAACTGTGGTGATCAACACAGATATAGATCAGTGGACTAGAATAAAGAAGACAGAAGTAAATGCACACTTCTACAGCCAAATGATTTTTACAAAGATATTCAGAACATGCATTGGTAAAGAATACATTTAAAGTATTAGTTACGTAAAATTGGATCTGCACACATGGAAAAATGAAACTAGACCAGTATCTTTCACCAGTTACAAAAATCAACTCTAAATGGATTAAAGACTTACATGTAAGACCTGAAGCTATGAAAGTCCTAGAATAAAATAGGACATGCTTTGAGACATTGGAATAGACAAAGAGTTCTTTTTTTTTTTTAATAAAACCCCAAACCAGTTGGAACAAAACTCCCCTCAAAAAGACAAATAGGATTATATCAAAATAAAAACTTTCCACGTGATAAACAATCGACAGAGTAAAGAGGTAACTTAAACAAGTGGAAGAAAACATTTACAAGTTATATCTGACAAATAGTTAATAACCAAACTATATGTTTTTATTCAGGTTTCTTTACGCTGGATATAGTACCCAAAAGCTATAATTTAAAGGAAAAGCAATTTAATGAGCCTCACTTTTCAAGAGGGTTCATCCTTGGTCAGCTGACTTCAAGACAAAAAGATTGTGACAGAAGGAAACAAAGCAGGAAAATCTTAGCTCTTGGTGACCAGGAAGCAGTGCAGAAGAACAGTGCTAGAGAGGAAGGGACCAGGGACCAGGCATAAGGCCTAAGGCCACACCTCCATGACCCACAGACATACCGAGAAGTATGCCCACTACTTCTCCAGGCAGATCACAAAGGCAGTCAAATTGATTCTCTACCCTGACTGCCACATCAGACTCCTTGTCAGCTCCACACTCAAACATATCTTTGTAAATCATATTGAATCACCAAATAAAGACAGCAGCAAGTTCATAATACCACTAAGACAGCTACTCTTGGTTCAACCAGCTAATGCAGGAATTTTCTCCAAACTCTCAACAGTTCCATCATTTTTCACAAGTTCAATTCAACGTATCTTCTGAAACTCTAGGCACACTCTCAGCTGTGAATTCACATAAAAATCAAAGAAAAGTTACAGAGTCCCAAGGTACAACAAGACAGGGTAAATATTTCCATTCCAAAGTGAGGAATGGGAGGATAAAAAAGAATAGAACTAAAGGAGGACTGAAACTGGGCAGGGCAAACATTAAATTCTGTCACTCCATATCTGCTTCCAGGGCACAGGTTAGAAAATGTGAGTCCCAAAGGGCTTGTATTTCCCCAACCTGTGCATTTCTTGTTGCAGCCCCGCATGCTCTGTTTGGAGCTAGGCTTACCCACTGCCTGAATCTTTCCTCAGCAGATACTCCATCTTCGTGACACCTCCAATTTCCTGGGCTCTCCACTGCACCTTTGGTTTCATTCCCACATCTCCATGAACTGCCTTTTCAGGGATTTCTTGCTGGACCTCCCTGGCTATTCTTTGATATCTGGGTGGAAGCCCCCATGACCCCACAACTCAACATCATGTAGACAACGTCAAGATCTGTCACCAGAGTACACAGAAGCCAGGACACTTTGGGCCATGCTACAGCAGGGTCTGAGCATTTGGATGGCAGAAAATGGTGTAGTTAATCCAAAAAACAATTCCCCAGGCAGTACCATTGACCAACAGGCCCAGCACTCTCCTCAAAATAAAATTTTACACATTTGCAACTCTGAGCCTGCCATAATTGGGGTCTTGAAAATTTCTAACATTCCCTCAAGGAATCTTTCTTCTTGACTCTGTAAAAAGTACTTGGTTTCTTTTTACTGGTGCTAATCTTTTCAGTAGCCATTCTCCTTTGGTCTCAAATTCACCCCTGATTCCTTTGAGGACAAAATCTAAACTTTCTCAAAATTCTCTGCTCACTTTTTTTTTTTGTTATGTTTTGTTTTTTGTTTTGTTTTTTGCCAGGGATCAAACTCACAACCCCATGTTTGCCAAGCAGGCACTTATGCTGCTGAGCTAAACTCCCGGCCCTAGTCTGCTCAGCTTTTTGCTTCCAAATCTTACTAAAAATCTGACTAAAAGCAGCTAGGAATACTTATGCCACAGCCTGAACAATGGGGTGCTTTGAAATTTCATCAACTAGTTGTTTACTCCACCACTCAGAATATCAGTCTCCTTAAAAATATGACAACAAGGGGCCAGGAATTCAGCTTAGCAGCATAAGCACCTGCATGGCAAGTGCGAGATTGTGTGATCCTTGGTACCAAAAAAATCTGAGAACATAGGCAAAATATGGACAAACTTTCTGCCAGAATGTAACACATGGGGCCTCTAGTCCAACTGCCGTGGGAGTCCTTGTTCCCAGTTAAAACCTCCTGAGCTTGGCCTTTACTGTCCACATTTCTATCCACATTTTGGGCTTCTAAACTTAAACCACAGTCTTTCATCAACTTGTTCCTAGAAATTCTCCAGCATGTTTCTCCAAATCTTTCCAAACTCATCTTACAAACTAGCTCCAAAAGCTTTTAAACTGTATGGTTAGGTACAATCACAACCTATTCTCTGTGTTAGTCAGCTTTCCCACTGCTGAATACAATACCTAACACTCACAATTTATTTATTTATTTATTTATTTATTTATTTATTTATTTATTGGTACCGGGGGATCGAACTCATGACCTTGCACTTGCCAGGCAGGCACTTAAGCCACTGAGCTAAATCCCCAGCCCAATAACACTCACAATTTAAAGAAGAAGTTTAATTTGGCTCACACTATAAAGGGATTCAGTCCGCAGTCAGTTGATGCCAAGGCAGGACCAGCATGGCCAAAGGGTATGACAGAATAAAAATGCTTAGTTCATGGTATCCAGGAAACAGAAAAATGCCAAAGGGAAAAGGTTGAAGAAGAAGATGCAGACCTCGTGGCTATGCCTCCATGACTCATTAAGACACATCTAGAAGTATGTTTCATCAGTCTACCAGCCAGATACTCAGCCTAGTCAGGCCACTTACTTTGCCACAATAAGGAGTTCAAAAAACACAATAGTAAATTAAAAAAAATACTAAAGAACTGATTAAAAAATTAGCAATAAACTTCAATGGACATTTGTCAAAGAAGACATACACATACTAAATAGATAAATATAAAAATGCTCAATATCACTAATCATCAAGAAAATGTAAGTCAAAAACACAGTGAAATACCACCTTACTACACTATGAATATCTATTATGCAAAGGACAAAAATATAATATATGCTGCTAAGGGAACCCCTGTGCATCACTGAGGGAAATGTAAGCTATCATAACCATTTTGGAAAATATACAGACTTTCTTCAAATAACTAAAATTAAAAAAATAAAACTAACATATGAACCAACAATGCAGATTTTAGGATTATATCCAAAGACAGTAAAGTCAGTGTGTAGAAGAGACATAAACCAGTATGGATCGTGGAATATTCTCCTTAATTTGAAGTTAAACCGACTGCATGTTAATAACACAGTGAAAGGAGCAACAGGAAGAAGAGAGGTAATAGGAAAATGGTTTTTATTAGTTTGTGGTATGATGTGGCTAATTGATGCCTAGACCAAGGAGTTTTGTCTCATACTCTCTGGTCTTGTCGATGGAGAAATAGTGGTAGAAAAAGGAACAGGGCAACAAACTAATTTTTTTAATAGTTTGCTCAATCTGATCATTATTTCTCAAGTCTTCTTCTTCTTTTCTTCATCTTTTTCCTCTTCTTCTTCTTCCTCCTCCTCCTCCTCGTCTTCTTCTTCTTCTTCCTCTTCTTCCTCTTCCTTTTGTTCCTCTTCCTCTTCTTCCTCTTCTTCCTCTTCTTCCTCCTCTTCCTCCTCCTCTTCTTCTGCTTTTCTTCTTCTTCTTCTTCTTCTTCTTCTTCTTCTTCTTCTTCTTCTTCTTCTTCTTCTTCTTCTTCTTCTTCTTCTTCTTCTTCTTCTTCTTCTTCTTCTTCACCAGGAACCAAACTCTTGATCTTATACTTGCTAGGCAGTCACTGTGCCACTGAGCTATACTCCTGGCCTTTCTCAATTCTTATAAAAAAATTGTTAAAGTCACTCAGTGTCTTTGTATCACACTACTATTGCATTGCTGTTTTCTTTTTGCTAGTTTTAAACTGTAAATTCTTTATAAATTTTAGACTTATTTACATATATAAAAACTTTATTTAAATGTTATTGCATTGCATTTTAAACATTGAAATCTCATCCAAGTCCCACATATTGTAGTCTAATAATAATTCATCCTAGTATGATAAAGAATGATCAATACTAGTTTGGCTTCAAAGCCATTTTTCAAAAAAAAAAAACTTATCCACAAGAACAAATCCAAGTGTCTGAGAGGCTTAGGAACCTAGGGAAAAAGCACCTAAATCTCTCAGGCTTTAGGCAACAGTAGGAGTCACTGCATGAGCCAAATCTTAAGTGGTCATAGTAAGAAGCTGGTCACTGTGGTTTGGGTGACCATGGTAGGAGTGTGAGGGAGAGACAAGAGCATGCCAGGCCCGTCAACAACATGAGATAAGTCACATACAAGAGAGGAACTACAGAGTGTAGGCAACTTGATTTCCCATTAATGGAAGAGTGACATATGTGAAGCTAGAAAAGCGGACCAGATGCTACAAGAGAGTTGTGAAACCTCATCCTACGGCAACAACTCCAAGCCATTTTCAGGCCTCACTTTGGAGAACTCATCCAGCAGCTGGGAAGCAGATGGATTCGAGGGGTGAGGTCGGCTGGCAGGGAGCCCAGTGAGGTGGCCGGGATCACTGGCTATTTGAGAATGATGAAAAACTCAAAGAGCACAGTGATAATATTGAAAAGAGAATTTCTATTTGAAAAACACTTAGAAATAGAATGGAGTGATTGGAATGGGAGTTGGTGGGGAGTGAGGAAGACAAAAATAGGAGGGAAAATGCCTGAATCTACACTTCAAAGCAGGTGAAGATAATCTTATGTACAAGAGAATAAAGGGAAAACAAGTTTGAGAAAGAATGAAGTTCCTTTAGAGAATTGTACTTTCAGTTTCTCATAATTTGACAGAGCTAATAAATTCCACCTAATAGAAATCTGGTTTCCAAAAGTAAAGAGTTATTCATAAACTTTCACCTAGCATTGTTATATTATATCCCATAATTGCTGAGATTTTCATTTAGGCTCCTCAATTCACATAGATGTTCAAAACTAAGAACAGAAGTCTAGGGAAAGTATGGAGAGACAATATTTAAAATTGAATATGAAATGATCCAAGTACATATTTCACATCATGATCAATACCCACAAAACTTAACCTGTAAAAGATGCTTTGCATATGTCGAGTGAGAGCACTTTTTCATTAATAACAACAAGACATAACATTCAGTATGGGCTGAGTGCTAAGTGTTTGCTCCTGTCATCTTTATGCAGCCCTTCCTACAGAGACTTTATTATTCGTATTTTAAAGAGTGGACAGAGGTCCAGTCCCACTCACAAGCACAGACAGAGCTGGAATCTGATCCTTGGCATTCTTACTCTGTAGTCAACACTATTTATTCACTTAAGTATTATTACTTTAGCAAGTAAGTTTGTTTATTATCACAAAAGATTGGAGTCAAGAATTATTATACATAGGCTCATTCTGTCTCTTAAAAATATCTACATATTGTAACCAAAGCATTATATAAGCAGGTAAATAAATCAATCGTAAGTAAAATGAAGTGAAATGTAGTTCACTTTAACATATATAATCATCGGATCAGAATACTATCAAGCACTGTACTTAACAGATTGAACACAGTGGATCAGGAAACATATTTGGATGTGAGAAACCTTTAAAAAAATTGCAGAAACTGTTCAAGAATCTAAAATTCTGCTGTAGCCATTGGGGACCTAGGAATATACCAAAAGATCTAAGTATGTCAAGGAGAGCAGAAATCTGATGATTATATATGTTAAAATGAACTACATTTCACTCCATTTTACTTAAGGTTGATTTATTTCTCAGCGTATGTAATAGAGATATTTAGCTATTCAGGTGTTTAGATATATAGATATTTTAAAAAGATAGAATTAGCCCATGCATAATAATTCTTGATTTCAAATCTTTTGTAGTAATAAAATTATCTGCTTAAATAATAACACTTCACAGGAACTCAAAGGTTTCTGAACATAGATCTCTTTATATATTTTGGTTTTCATCAATATGAATTCACATATCACTATCTCGTATCTTTTTAGAGGTCTTTAAAAACAGTAAATATAAATATTTATTGAGTACTTAACTATGTAACCAGCGCTTTTCTAATTATTATTTAAAACTTTCATTAATCTTTGAAATAAAGGAAGCATATGCAAATATAAATTTCACATTACCCTTACTGACATAGACAAATTGTTTATATAAGGTTACTATTCAGCTGGTAAAAATGACATCTTTTCAAAATACTTAACTGATTCATTCTTACAGTATAGATTCATTAATTTGAAAGCATCATCCTATTTTTTCCATAATTATGATAGAGTGAAATTTAAACTGTGATCATCATAAGTTATTTGAATCAAGACAATGACATTCTATCATAAAAGTATGACAAGAACTCTTATTACTGGGAAAGTAATAGAAGAGCTTTTATGAAAAATTTTTCTGCTGAAAATACAGTGATTGCATTTTTTTCAGTGTAAAATAAGAACACATGGCCTGAATTTAGGACAGAACTTTGAAACAAAATCTGCTCTATTTTTTTTTTTTTGCAATGTGCATTTATCCTAATCTAAAGTGACAAAATTATGAGCCTATCCAAAGTGCTTCCAGTTCTAGGGTGTTTCATCATATTTGATTTTTGGTAAAATAAAATTTTACTTGCTTCTTTTTCCCAGATGTTATTCAGTGTTGTTTAAATTATTTAACTTTTAAAGGTGTTGATGATGCATAAGCTACTAGGGGAAAGGGGTTATCAGACCAGGATGGGGTGGAGAGAGGGATTATGAAGAAGCATAAGGAAGCTGTTAAGAGAGATGAGTGTGTTCACAACCCTTGCTGTGATGCAGGTGTGTAAGTGTGTTTATGAAAACTTGTCAAGTTACAGAATTTAAATATATACAGTTTATTTATGCCAATGACACCAAGCAAAGCTTTACATTTTAAAGTCAATTCAAAAAGAAAAATGACTATAAAGCCAGTAACTTAATATCTTTTTAAAATAGGCTTAAATGTGCATTATCCATCTGCAAAATTATTTACTTGCCTTCTTAGAATAGTTACCACAGTATGACTGCTCTGAATTTACATTTTCTTTCAGAATGTACTGAACAGATTGGAACTGCTTGAGAAACACTATCTAAATAATTTTTAAAGTTTTTTTTTCCCTTTTGCCATATGATTGATTGACAAATATATTTTAGAATGCTTTCCTGTTATTTTTCCTGTAAACTCTTCTAAAAGTGGATATTTAATATCCACGAATATAAGAAAACGACATTTCAATAAATCTTGGCAACTACAATAGCTTCCTTTACCATAAGATTATTAAATTATTGACTGTTGTGTTCCAGGAAGTCAGTTATTTTACTGCTAATTTCCGGAAATGATCTGATCGTACTTGCATTCTTCTATATACTTATTGAGAAAGAAAAACAACTACCACATCTTTATTCCCCTTTTCCTAATTGTAGTGGCTAAAGGGTCCAGTTTATCAGCCTTATGATGATTCCCCCAACACTAGCTCGCAAACAACCAGGGACTACTTATGGGTGCTACGGACACTATTAGGAATCACGCGGGCTCCACCTAGTGGCATTTTCCCTTTTGATTTTTGGTTTTAAATCAAGTGTGGCTTTCCGTTCAAGGTATTGTATTTATTTAAATTGTTTGATAAAATTATAAAATAACCAGTTTTTTTTTCCATTGAAGATAATGTTATATGGTAGATTTATAGTTTCCACCATTGTTTTAACTAGAACCATACTTTGATTTATGTCAAATAGAAAATGCAAATCATATTTTAATGGTAAGGAAGTAGAGAAATGTATATGATAGAGTTTTCTTTTTCTTTTTTTTATTAGTACTGGGAATCAAACTCACGACCATGCGCTTGCAAGGCAGGCACTTATGTCACTGAGCTAAATTCCCAGTCCTAATGATAGTGTTTTCTAAACAAGTAGTCTATTAATGAATCTGTGTAGAATGAATGAATCTTTTTTAAAAGGAACTTTTAAAAGAAATGAATCTACAGATTTTGTAGTAAAAATTAGACAATAAATTCATGACCATGATTTTAAATTCTCTGTAGCTTTTTATTTATTGGCCTTTGAAACCTAATTTCATTTCCAGAATAGCATCTTTGTACTAAATTGCCGTTACATGTGGCTAATTTTTATACTAAATATGCACTTGTTAAATGCCAATTAGAATTTCTGAAATGGTCATGTATTTGCTCACTGGAATAGAATGTGCTTGGGGAGCCAGATCAAGTGGCCTATCCAGAAAACACATTCCATTTCCACTGGGTCTGCCCAGAGGGAAATGTTGGCTGCCTGGCATGCCAGGGAGGGCTTGTAAATGTCCTGTGTATGTATATATATATAAGAAACGGAGTATGAATATCTGGCTATAGTCAATAGCCAGATATTCATACTCCGTTTCTTTCTTATGCACTGTAAAGAGGTTTTCTTTCTTCCTTGACATCCTCTCAAATCATGCCCATGTGTACCAGTCATGTACACATGCCTGTGAATGTACACAGACACACATGGCTTACTAACTACATGTTTTACCTAGCATTTGCGTTTTCCCTAGAATTAATGATTTCCTAGCATTCGTGATTTTACTACCTATTAAAGAGGAAGATTGATAGAAAGAACGTTCCAGGGCCACCAGGGGAGGAAACCAGGGGTGGAGGAGTTAATTCCCAGTGAGGCATTCCTAATCTTTTTTCAGAACTCTTTTAAGCCGGGCAGTCAGCAGGACTTGTTACTTCCGGGAGTTTTCCTGCAGGAGCCCTAGGGCCGCTGCCGCCCTGCGTTTCATGGTTGCACACTGCTGCTTACTGGCCCAACCAGGTAGAACGGTGTTGTTGCAACCACACCAAAGAAAGCCCAGATTAGGACAACGTGAGGGTGGAGAGCAGGCAAATCTTCTTTTCTTCTGTATTCTTGTGTGGATGTATTGCCTGGCAAATTACAGGTGATCAGTGAAGATGGAAGGAAGGCAGGAAGGAAGGCAGGAAGGCAGGAAGGCAGGAAGGCAGGAAGGCAGGAGTAGAGGGCATAAGAAGGGAAGGGAATTGGAAATTAATGTGTGTGTGTCCCTGAGCTTGCCCGTGTGTATAAAAAACAAATAAGCCTAAGCCTTAATAAGCAAGAACTTAGAAGGTGCATACCTGCCTCGGAACCTATCCAGGCGCATGTGGGTTGCCTTTCTGGACCTGAGAGCCTCCCAACATTTCAGGAAAACCTCTATGTTTGCACACTGTGGTCAACCATAAAACTTTTGAATATATTCACGATTCAGAAAGGGGAGGACAGTGCCTACTTTCTTTCCTTCCACCCTCTTTTTTCACAATTATGACAAGGAAATCAAATATAAACAACTCATATATGAACTAAAACCAGTGTTCACCATATTGAACTCTTGTTTTAGGAAGGATGTTTTATGTGTTTTATGGGACATACAGAAGCCATGCGGTTCTTAATGTTTATTGGAGATTTTAAATGAGAATCTGGAAGCACAAGACTTTGAGTGTGGTTGCCATAGAGATAAATAGGCAATTTATAGCAACCCAAACCTAGAGGATTCACTTTAATAACTTCCATCAAGAAACAATGGAACATCATAGTTAACAGCAGAGGCTCTGGTGCCAGGCCACCTGGGGGCCACATCTTTACTGGCTAACACACTGTGTGTCTATCTTTGGCAAGTTAATTAATTTTTTTCTGCCTTCATGACATCATCCATAAATCCATAAGGCAGATATGGAACTAATGTAAACGTGAGTGAGTTAAATTAGGTGAGGTACATAAATGCATAAACACATGAACAATAACCTATACACAGTGAGTGCATGGTACACATTATTTATTAGTCCACTTAGTAATTCATGTTTGTAATTTTTGTCACTTGTTCTGCAAAACACAAAGAGAAAGTGTTTATCTGGCCCCTTCTGTATACCCTATCATTATTTTCTCCATATGTAAAGAGTACTTATCTTTTGCATCTTATTGACTCCACAAACACACAATATTCTCTCTCTTCTGCTTGGCTCTAAACATTAGAGGACAAACCACTTCATACTATTTGGATCCCAGGATACCTCAGCTCCTGGAAGCTTATTGTGAGGACATAAAGTAAGAATGTGGAAATAGAAAGAACACAGCCTCACCTTCTCATCGACTGGACTTGGAACAGCCTGTCCTGATAAGATGGTGTTACACTTTTGCATTGTGCTTTGATTTAAATGTCCACTTTCTTTTTCTGCTACCAGCTGGTTGATTTCTTCCTGCTTTCTCATTCCAATTTAGCAAGCTGAGAATAGCTTTGCTAATTATCGTGACCTCTGAGACAAGTTGCACAATACTATCTTCCAGTGATCAGCCTCCAGATTAGCTGTCCTCACCCAAAACCGCTTCAGATTTTATGGTGCATTCTGGTCTTCTGGAGGTGTTGTAAACACACTGATTGCCTGCCAGCCCTACCCCTGAGGTAGGTTTATGAGTGAGACTTCAGTATTTGCATTTCTAAAAGGCTCAAATGAGGCTTATGCAGATCTAATGATTGCACTTTAGAACACCAAAAGCAACCAGAGATCAATTCTTTCTCGTGGAATAATTTAGGCTGTTTGGCTCTGCAGTGAAGGATGTAAAAGAAGCGATGTCCTTGGAAGAAGACAAAGCATTAGGTAAATTACACCTCAATAAAGCTGATTAAAAATTAAAAGCTCAGTGATGCAGGCATCTTCCTCCAGGTTAGAAGTCTCCTGAGACTGGTGCACAGAATATTGATCGCTTACAGTGTATCTCCTATATCCTAAATCAAAACCACTTAACATACACTCATCGGAATTTTTCTAGAAAATAACTCAACTTCATCTGGACTTTTTGCAGCTTTTATTTATTAGACCTTTCTCAAGCTTATCTATCCAGGGAGTATATTCTTCTTAGCCAAGAAAGTACCACCTGTTAGTTATTTATTAGTGGACCCTGGAAACACAATGCTTGATGAAGTTTTCAATATAATTGTGGTTCAAATTTGTGGCAAAGCATTGCTTTACAGTGGCTTCCTGAATGAAACCCTAGCAGGCCAGACCAAGCCAGAATGCAGTCACTTCCCGTGAAGCTGAACTTTGAAAGAAGCCAGTTTTCCAGAAAAACAGGAGATCGCAGTCAACGCCAGTCAGCCTAATAGGGGAGTTCCCTCTGCTTTAGACCTACATGGAAAGTAACTTGGAAATGACTAATCCACCTCCTGTCTTATTTTTTCTGCTTTCTTCAACCTTTTTCTGCCTATAAAACCAAACGTCTCTGCTCAGATCATCAGGCGATTTATTTTATTTTATGGAGTGAGCTATCCAGTTCCAGAATGACAAGAACCACAATATTTTTAAACTAATCCTGTTCTAACATTAAAATTGATGTTATTTTTATCCCAAAGCTCTCTAATTTTATCATTTCTTTGCTTGATCAGAGTTAATTTTATGATATAAAAGTTAATAATCATTAAGCAGAAATAATTGTTTCATGAATAATTTTAAGTGAAACCAGAGTACAAAATAATTAAAAGCAGAATTGTTTTACTTGGAATCAACATTGGAATCAAAGAACTGGTCAGACAGTCTTTCTTCTCCAAATTCATAATTGCTCCCAAGATATCTCCATGTGTTCATTGTTGTTAAGGAATTCAGTTTGGAAATCGGTGGTGGAGAAAAAACTGCATCAGTGTGGAAGCAAATAGATCAACCTTTCTTCTACCCTTCCCAGGACAAATGTCCCTTCTGAGACCCAGTTTCCTTGTCTAAAAATGAGATCAGAAATCTCTTGTTCACTGCATTGTTCTAGCAAATTCAAATATATGAAAGTCCCTGGAATATGCTAAATTTTATAAATATCAGTCCTCTCCTTGCTTTATTTTCTCTCTGAATGTGAATTGAAAAGAAAGACTTACAGAAGCACCAATGTTTATGCTTCATTTTTCACCCCCATGGGGACCAGGATAAAGCAGTTTAAACATGACACCTACTGCCAGAATTGGATTTTATTGCAATGGGGCAGTTTTTGTCTTGCTTCCAAAATACTGAAGTATGAAAACCATGAAGTGAATGAAAATGAAGTTATTTTCTCCATATTCTGTCATAGAAAAGATAGGCAGAACATATCCTCTGACGGTGAACAGTGGTTACCAAGCCTATGGCCTCCAGAGCAGTCAGATGAGTAGAATATCCTTCTGGGTGTTTCTGTTAGGCCTCGGGGCTGTATCTGGTGCCTGGCCTCTGCCTCCCTAGCCTTCCTCCCTAGCATCTTTCTTCCGCTATGAAATTAAGAGCTTTTCTCTCCCGTGCCCTTTTGCTGTGAAGTTTCTACCCGGGAACCAGCCAACTAGGGCCTCAGACCTCTGACGCTGGGACCAAGACAAACCCTTCCTCCTTCAATTTGTGTATGCCAGGATTTCTGTGCTAGCATTAAGAAAGCTGACTAACATGCCTCCATGGCAATAGATTTACTAAATTAATAACTATAATATTTGTGGTGATTAACTGCATAATTTAAATAAATTTTAAAATTCCAACAAAAAATTCAGGAGGCAAACTCAAAATTGAACCTTTTATTTGTGTTTTTTGTTTGTTTGTTTTTGTTTGGTGAGACAAGGACTCATCATGTAGTCCAGGCTACCCTTGAACTCATGGGGATTCTCCTGCCTCAGCCTCCTGAAGGCTAGGATTACAGGTGTATAACACTATGCTCCGCTTGAACCATCTTGCCTGATCATGTTGCTAACGTACAGTTGTTAAGGAAATTCTTCATTCTGAACTGCCCTTCACTCTTCCTCAGGAAGATGCTCCCCTGAGCATGGATCCTCCACATCCTCAATAGCACAGTGACACATACTAGAAGACACAGAGAGATATTTGGAAATGGGTGAGTGTTTCAATACATTCAACACATGCATCAGTTCTATATTGGCATCCCTGTGTGATTATTTGCACAGCTAAATAGCCTTGTTAGCAATATACTATGTATATTTGAACGTGATTGTGTAATATAATGTGTGGGCAAACATCAAAGCCAGATTCATGGCTTAGAAAGCCAAGGTGGTTTATCTGTCCTCCAAGTATACTCCTGTGTGAAAAACAAACTCTCTGCTCATCAGTGTTGATGTTTCTGAATTACACTTTCAGTCACAGCGTGGAGCAAAGTGAAATGTAAAGTGAGTGAGCACTGTGTTGGGTATGTATCAGTTATGTCTGCATTTCTACTATTTTGCATTTGGAAGCCATTTTTAAAGAGTGAAAGCAAAGGTCTGGTTTCAACGCTTTGCTCTCCAGATGGAAAATGGAACCAAACACTGTGCCTTTTCCCTAGGGGAACAGACCAGCTCCGCAGTAGACGTCCAGTTAGACGCCCAACTTCCTAATACCACCCGCGTTCAGAAGCTGCTTAGGTACTGCGCACTCAAGTTGCACTGAATTCATCCTCTTCCAGTTGGTCATCTACTCTCCACCACTAGCCTCCCCTGGAAAATGGGTCACCTTGATGAAACTGGTCAGCAGAGGCAGCACTGCACTGCACCAGGCAGCCCAGTGAGGAGGTGGTGGTCCTGGAACCCCCAGCTTCGGTCTCACTCACCCCCTCCACCTCCTGGGTGCCGGTTCATTCTCGCCATCATCAGGTCCACCATCTCTGAGCAGTTTCCTGACTGTTCCTCTGCAGCCAGACCCACTTTCTAGAAAGCAAATTGCTAAGTTTTCAATGTTTTCCTCTTGCTTTAATGATAGACCAAAGTGTTTAGCTTTTCATTAGTATGAACGCTGTCTGACCCTTGCCTTTTCCCTGTTCAGTTTTTTATCTTTCTCTCCCTACCAAAATGAAAATCTTTAATTTATTTGGAAACATTTTATGTATTCTGTCTCTTCTCCGTGATTTTACACTGGTTAGACCTTTCAGCTGCAAGAATCTTTATCATGTGGTCCCAGCCAAAGTTCAAATTTCAGAAAGAGATGATTACCTTCGGGGTGCCTGGACCCAAGTGCTCCCCACAACCTACACAATCACTGCTGACCTCCAGCACCACATAAGTAGATTTTCTAAGTATATGGTGTCACATTTAGAAACAAATTATATTTTGGGACATTTATAACCCAAAGCATAATCCACAATTAATAGTAGTGTCACTGTTTCTATTCTAATCCTCTAGCCTCATTTTACATTCAATTGCTTTCTATGTTCTCATCATTTCTTGTTCGTGATTTGTCTGCCCTGTCTTACTAGCATTTTAAATACTTTCACAGCACCAAAAACTGTAAAGCATCTTAACACACGTTGAAAGCAAACACAGCACACACAATACGATAGTATTTATACCTGTGGTAGGGCCATAATATCTATAAGATTTAGGTTCTCTGTTGAAATGAAACTGTAAGAAGGCTTCTCTGCATTGGAGACTTTAGTTCTGGGCCACTCCCCCACCAGTTGTTTACGGCTGGGTTCTTTTTGTGCTTTGTGTTCACAGGCTGTGTAGACATGACTCAAGGTCACTCTCAGTGTGTCTATATTCCCAAATAAATACATATTTCATATTCTCTGTTTATGTAAAAATTAATTAGGAGTAAAATTCATGAGTCTACATGAAACATAGTGATTTATTAATGGAAGGTAAAAGTAATGAAAAGATGTATTTGTTCACTGGGTGGTTACCTAGGCGCTGGTCAAGGGTTTTAATTGCTTATATCTCTACCACCCAGACCTAGTTACCTTTTCCTTCTTGTCTCCTCTTTCTTCTTCTCTTCTTCTTTTCACTGATAATTCACCATTTCTGGTTAATGCCATATCTACTAGCACAAGAAAACGTACCCTGCTGTTACTACAGACTCACGGCCCTTCAGAAGTTGTTTATGTTGGACCTATAGATTCTCTTGCCACTATCGTTCTCTAATTCCATTTATTTGCTACTTGTTACACAATTAGTTGCACCATTCATAGTGTTATCCACAAACGCTGGTTCTCACCACTTCTCAAGCTGCCGACATAACTAGGATGGTGCCCTTCTACATTTTATCTTGAACTCTCTAGGCAATATTACCTATTTGGAATGTTTTGTGGTATAAATTGACTGTACCCTTAATTTTGGCATACCACTATCTTAGATGGTTTGTGCTATTAAATCAAAATATCTGAGAATCTGTACTTTATAAACAAAACATTTATTTTCTCACATTTTTAGAGGCTGAGAATTCAAGGTCAAGGACCCAGCAAACTTGATGACTATTGAGGACTCCTTACTACTTGCAAGATGGTGCTTTATTGTCACATTTTCTGGAGACAACAAATACTGTGTCCTCACATAGTAGAAGACATGAAAGGTCGAAAGATCGGAACACTATGAAGTTTCCTCTTACAGAGTCCTTAGTCCCATATGTGAAAGCTCCTCTTTCATGAATCAATCACCTTCTAAAAGCTCCACATCTTCAACATAGATGATTAAGTGGCAACAGTGTGTTTTGAGGGACTGTCAAACCATAGCACAGCCCCACCTGGGAGATTAGCTTGTGCCTTATCTGCCACAGCATAAGAGTGACACAATATCACACATGTGGTAGCGAGGTGAAGATAATAATAATAAGTTTTGATGGTTTTGTGAAGCGACAGTATGGAAAGTCCTTGGAAGAAATAGGTACAGCTTTCCCAGGAGACTGCAAGACGTATGGTTTGGTGCAGTTGATGGTGTGGGTGAGCATGTAGAGTAATGCCAGCCCTCTCGTCTTGTAACCTGTGGACAAGGGGGATCAGTGGCCAGACTGCTCAGAGCCAAGGGTTATCAGTGGGCCCAGGGCCCTGAACTCATTTTGCATTTAATATAAGAGTCAGACTGAATCAACATGTCAGTGCCATCTTAAGGGCCCACCTCCACTGAGCCACCTGCCATCCTAGCTCCTAGGTGACTGGACGTTCTGGCCATGTCCAGTACATCTAAGTACCACAGCCATGTGAGGAACCCACTAGACTGTTATAAACTAACACTGCGTGTGGTTCTGTGAAAATGTTCTATCTTGTCTGCTCCATGGTGTGATTCCTTTATTCCTTTCAAAAAGGAGGTAAGTGGAGAAGGTAGGGAAATGAGTCTGTTTGTTCTAAAGGAAAGAAAGAAAGAAAGAAAGAAAGAAAGAAAGAAAGAAAGAAAGAAAAAGAAAGAAAGAGAAAAGCCTTATAAATAATGCTCAACCTAATTTTTTTTTACTATCATCACCCTGTGCCCTAAACCCAAGACTCCAGCACTAATCTCATGTGAGTTAGACGAGACTCCTATCTGCTCTCACTTCTAGCCAGCCCCATGATATTGTTTCCAAACGATTCCTAACCTTGTTGATTTCTCCCTTGCTACAGGAGAACTATGTTCCTGTTGTTCTGATAAATTGCAAATTACTCTAGTATGCTGAGAGCTATCTGTGCAATGGATTGAGCTACAAAAAGTTTTAAAATATTCAGCTCCCTGTTCTATTAATTTCATATTCTTTATGATAGCAGAGTCCTAGTAAGTTCATAAAACTTTCTAATTGACAGGCAGAGCAATGACTGCCTGCCAGAGTACTTGGCTTTCAAACTCAGAGAAAGATTCTCTAGATCATGAATACCCAATCTTTGGCTCGCCTGGGCCACACATTTGAGAAATTGTCTTGAACCACATGTACCATACTTACTAAATGAGTAATGCAAACTCTTTTAGTTTTAACTACTTTGATTATAACATTAGCAAACACAATTCCTATTTTAATAACTTAATAAGAAAACACACTTCTCTGCTTAATAACAGGAAGCACCTGTCTTCATTGGCTCATGTGGCAGGCAGGCTGAAACACGGTTCTGTAACTGACCGAGTCACACAGCCCAGGTAACTTCTGATGCAGGAGGACTTGGATGTGATTCTGTGGCTGGTTGGAGAGGTGCCCACACTGCACTCTGCTGTGACCTACACAGTCCGTGCTTAAATATCACACAACTGAGTCATGAAAAACACCTCCCCGAATCATATAATAATGTTAAAAACTTACAGCCTTATGGGCTGCAACCATAGTTATCTAGGGCCACATAGGAGACCAAATGCTGTGGTAAGATGCAACTTGTGTAACTTGGCAGCCATCTTTTCCATGATACTATTTCCTTTCTTCCCTCCTTCACTCCCTCCTTCCTTCCCTCCATCTCCCCCCAACAGAATCTTTTTCTCCTCCTCCTCTTCGTCCTCCTTTTTTCCTCCTCCTTCTCCCCTCCTCTTCTTTTTCTTTCTCCTCCTCCTTTTCTTTTTTCTTCTTTTTCTTCTTTTTCTTTTACTTCTTCTTCTTCTTCTTCCTCTTCTTCTTCTTCTTCTTCTTCTTCTTCTTCTTCCTCTTCCTCTTCCTCTTTTTCTTCAAATTATTATATGCACAGATGGTACTTCAGAAGTCCAAATCAAGTTCTCCTTTGTTGCCTTATTGTAAAACAGTAAAAAGAACAATTACTGTACAGTTCTTTAAAGCTGAAGTCTGAAATCTGCCCTGTCTTCCTCCAGAACCATAATTTGATAAAAGTGACTAGGAAGCAGTTCCTCTTTCCAAGTGCCTTGAAATTCATGTCCTTTTTCACTGCCTAGCAAACAGATCACTTGTGTAAAAAAGCTATAAATATTCACCATCATCAAAACACATTTTGATATCCTGAACAAAAACAATGCCACACTATTAACAGAGTGTTACTATTATTTTAATATTTACCAATATTTTGACAGTTCAAAACTGTGTCTTGATAATGTTTTCTCTTAATAATTACTTTGGAAAGCTGGAAAGCACAGAGGAAGTCTTTTAAGTAGGTGTTAGTAGAAATGTGGCACATATCACACTCAAAGCTCAAGCCCTATTTGTGATTTCTTTTTGTTTTTCAGCTACATGTGATTTTTAAATAAACATTTTAAGACTAAGATTTATGATATCTATCTATCATCTATTATCTATCTATTATCTATCTATCTATCATCTATCTATCTATCTATCTATCTATCATCTGTCTACTTAAGCAAAAGCATGAGGGACTTCTAATGGGCCCCTTGGGTCTGCATTGCTTAGCATTACAACAGTCTTTTAATACCAGTGTATTGTACTGAATTAATGTAGCTTTTGCACTCAGTTTATTGCAAAATCTCTTTGCTGTGCTTTACTCCCCTGGTTCCTCTGCCACTACGGCCCAGTAAACTCCACGGAAAGCTGAAGAAAACCACGGCTGAGGACCGCAGCTCCAGGCCAGCTACGAGCTGGGGACACTGCATCTGTGCCCCGCTTCCTTCCAACAGCTGTTCCTCATCTTCCCCTTACTCCCTCTTCCCAGACGGTAAAATTCCTTCCAAAAGACATTTTCTCTCTTTGCCAAACTTTCCATATGTTAGACTAAAGAATAATCCCTGGAACCCTGGGGACTTGTGGTTTTAAGTTTTAAAGATTTGCTGAACAACGCTTCTTTTAATTTGCTTCACATTTTAAAAATTCTATAAAGGGATGATTTCTCTCTACTGCCTCTGTCATTCTTGCTTTGTGATATTCCACCTAATGAAAACATTCATTTGGTGCTCCATGATTATACCTCTTATCCTGCAAGCCCTAAATATCACTTTTTATTTCATGACTTCACAAATCCTCACAATACAGCAAAATCAATGAAGACAGTTGGTACTACTCTGCTAAAAAAAAAATACACATTTTGGTGAAATTCAATATAACTGTATTTGAAAGAATATAAGCAAACACCTTTTATTTCTCTATATATCCACTAGATGGCAGAAGTGTCCTCCATTTTTATTTCTCTGGACAAGGTTGCCTTATGACCGAGAGTTACTTGGGGGTGGACGGTATTGCTACACTGTATAAATTTTAGTGTTCTGATGCTCTGTAAACTTATTGTAAAGGAAGTAAGCATCACAAAAGTGACCAGCTACGGAGTCCATGCTGTAACCACATATCTTGCTAAAAATTATCCTATGATTATAGACATGTATACATTATTAAATAAATTATAACAAAATGAATACTATATTTTGGCTAAAATAATGGTGATTAAGTCAATGAGAAAATATCATAACACTAGATTTTCATATTTTCTAAAATTAACAAGGAAACTTTAGTAAGTTTAAGTAATTTTTACTTAAAAGTCTCAGGGATGGTTACAAGCACTTTCATTTCTGTTTCTACTCAAAGGTAAAAAAAAAATGTGGCAAACCAATATGTGGAGAGAATAATGCTATTTCTGGGTCATATTACCATTTGGCAGAACTTTCTGTTCTCCTCATTTACTAAGTGAATTATTTGGATTTTTAGAAATATGGCTTTTTAAAAGGTTAAATATTACAAAATGTAATGCCTTGATTATATCCATAAGCAACTACAAGGTGAGTATGTTTGGCTTCTCTGGTAAATGGTATTTAAACATTTTTTGAAGTTTCCAAAGCTAAAAACATTTATTCCACTGTTCTTTTGAATAAAGTCTTGCCAGTGTTTTTTAACATGTAACTCTAGACACTGAACCATAGAAATATATGCCACTGCTCCATAGAAATTTCACTGATTTGATTTAAAGGTTTGTTCTAGTAGATTTAAAGTTATACTCTACGAAGTGCTGGAGACCCTAGGTAGACCTTGTGAGGCCCCTCATGGGCAGCGGGGAGCAGATTCAGATAATACAGTCTTTTTGTCATTGTTGTTTAATAAGGGTGTGCAAGTATCAGTATTTAATTTAAAGAGGTCTGATAAAAAGGCACTTAGTATTTTGTGATGATTAATGAGTCAAATGAAAGTCTTTGAGCTTCATGTAGAATAAGAATTCTATCTGTACCAATGGAAAAAAATGATAATCTATTAATTTGATAAAAATGCAGTCAGAATTCTGTGCCAAAGAAACTTAGAGAGACCTTATAAAAAACAAGCTTATTTAATCATATTTGTCATTATAACCAACCATTTTGTTTTTGTAGCATGGACTTAATCAAATACACTCTGGGAAAAGAAAACCAAAGAAAGTAAGAGAAGCAATGAAAAAAAAACCGTATGATTGACAGGGTGCTGGTTGAGCTAAGTGAGTTTCACAGAAGGACAGACACACAGTAGCACAGACAGAAGTCTGTGGAAAACCACTTATTGCATGCAATTGGAAAGACAGTGGTGAGTATTCAGAGCTATGGAGTTTTGTCTTGGAGTGGAATAGACTTTTACACCCCGTCTTATATTCTAAGGGCTCACACTCTACTTCTCTGACATAGATCAATGCAAATGCTAGGTCAAAAAAGACACCACTATTCCATAAACAGAGTAGAGCAGCAAAAATATGTGCAGATAGGGAGAATTTTTGCAAAGGAAGGGTTAGTAGATAACTCTATGACGCTAATTCACATAGTTTCAGTATTTGGCCATGTTTCCACAAAACTTTATTTACAAAAAGAGGTAAACAGCAATTGCTCTTATGGGCTGTAGTTTGCTGACTTGCTCTGGAATATTAATTAATAAAAAAATTAATTGCACTGTACTTACAAACTTTCAAAGTTTAATACAGTATTCATTTATAGGAACCACCCTTCCATTAGCTATTTTTTTTTTATTTTAAAGAGGATAAAACAGAATAAAACCAATCAAAACAAACCAGTGTAAGAGATACAGGATTTCAAAGCATCACAAAGTCTACAATAGTTGCCATAATGCTTTTGGATGCTTTAAAATAGCTGCAGATAATTTTGGACATAGTAAAAATCAAACAGAACAGAATAGAAAAGAAACAATAAAAACAACACAATGAATGCAGTAAAGGACTTCAAAACAAGCCTATAGTAAATCCAAAAGTGCTACCATAATATATCTTGCCATCCTCAAAATATCTGCTCCTGCCATCAGATTTGACATAATCAAACAAAACAAAAGAGAAACCAACCCAAAGAAACAATGGAAACAATATAGGACTTCCAAAACAAGACCATAGGGAATCAACAGTGGCTGCAATCCTCAGAAGAAGATCCCCCCTAGATATCCCACTGTGTACCACGATCCTCTGAACCTATGATCAGATTGCTGGCCGTAGACCTGCAGTGTTAGTGAAATACCAAAGCACCACAGGCCTCCAATCGCACTTCACCTCCATAGCTATCATCACAGCCTGTGTTTCTCTGGATAAGCCTGTTGCTTACAGGGTTGCTGGGGTGGGAGTTTGGTTGGCACTTCTTGTTTGCAAGCCTGCGCTATGGAAAGGGCTGAGGTCTGTCTGTTCCAGTCTGGCGGCAGCCCACACATGGCGCTGGTTCCCAGACTGGGCTTGCTTGCTGGTGTGGCTTTGTCCTCTCTTCTCTCAGTCCACAAATGGCACTGACTCATGGGGAGAGGCTGGGGCTTGTCTGTTCCAGTCCGGTGGCAGTCTGCACGTTGCTCTTAAGATTCTGTTCACACTGAGAAGTAAAACATGTCACCTGGTGATCGGTATGTTCCCATTTCCCCTAACTCACAGCCATGAAAATCATCAATCTACTTCCTGCTTGTGAGTTTGACTTTCAGGTTACACTCAGAATTGAAATTAGGCAATTTTTGACTTTTCATGCCTGATTTATTTCATATAGTGTAATACCCTCCCGCTTTAGCCGTGCTCTAAAGGATGATATTTTCTCTTTTCTAAAGTCATAAAATGTATCGTGGTGTGTGTATGAGATCTGTGGATGAACAGTTTGTTTCTGCATTTGAATATTATTTCTATATTTGAATAATTTTGCAATGAATATGGGAATATATGAAGTACTGATTTCATTTCTTTTGGGTACACATGCCAAAGGTATTTGCTTGGTTATACACCTTTTTAAAAATATTTTTGTGGTGCCCCTGTTCTGTTTCCCGCAACTGGCTTTAAAAATTTACACTTCTGCCAACAGTTTACAACTGTTCTTTTTCCCCACTTGTTTGCCATTGGTTTTTATCTTTTATATTTCCGATAATAACCATTGTAACAAGCATGAGTTGCTATCTCATTGTGATTTTGATTTGCATTTCTCTGATAATTAGTGAGGCTGAATTCCTTTTCTTGCATCTGGTGGCCATTTGTTTATCTTCATTTGGGAAACATGTATTCCTGTTCATCACATCTTTATAGATGGCACATTTGTTTTCTTGTATTGAATTATGTAAATTGTCCATTTATTCTGGATATCAAGCCCTTATCAAATGTACATTCTGCAATTTTTAGGCCCAGTGCATAGTTTTTATCTTTAGTTTGTTGGTTGTTTACTTGACCATGTAAAGCAGTTTAATGTGATGCAATCCAAGTTGTCAATTTTTGCTTTAGTTGCCTATGCTAAAGAGTCATATGCAAAAATAACTGCTGAGACCAATGTTAACAAACTTATCCCGTATGTTTTCTTCCAGTAGTTTTACAATTTTAGGTCTTCATTTAAGTCTTTGATCCATCTTTAGTTGGTTTTTGTATACGATATAAGAGATTTCATTCTTCTGCCTATGAATATACCATTTCCTCAGTAGCACTAAATTAAGGGACAATCTCTTCCTCTTCCTGTGTTTTTGATATCTTTGTGAAACATCAGTTGGTGATAAATAAATCAGTGGATTTATATATGGACATTCTATTGCATTCCATCTACTATATGCTTGTCTTCATGGCAAAACCAATGCAGCTTTGATGACTGTAGCTTTGTACCATAACTGGGAATCAGGGAGGATAACACCTTCAGATTTGTTCTGCTTGTCCAAGATTGCTTTGGATAGTCAAGGGCTTTAGTGGTCTTATATATAGTACAAATTTTAAGCATCTTTTTGTTCAAAAATATAAAACATCCATTGGAATCTTGACAAGGATTGCATGGAATCTACTCGTGTCTTTGGCATTTTAACACTGTTAATTCTTCCGATTCACGAACATGGACTACAGCTTTATTTACTTCTTCATTTTATCAATATTTTCTAGTTTTTAAGGTATACTTCTTTTACCTCTTTGGTTACATTTATTCTTTTATCCTGTATTTCTTTTGACATTATTATAAATGGGATTGGTTTATTAATTTTTGGCACAGATTATTGTTAATATACAGAAATTAAACTGCCTTTATGTTTATTTTAATATCCTGCAACTTTACTCCATTAATGTAGTCATTAAATCTAACATTTTTGTTGAAATGTTTGGGTTTTTTTTAAAACACATCATCTGCAAGCCGACAATTTTCTTTCTTTCTTTTCAGTTTGGACGCTTGTTACGTATTTCCCTCTGGCCAGCACTTCCTGTATTACACTGAATAGAAGTGGCTCCAGTGGCCTCCTGCTCTATTTCCTGTCATAGAGGCAAAGTTTTCAGTTTCTCAAACTGAAAAAGAGACGAAGTTCAGTAAATATTGATAATACCATCAAATCAGCAAGAAGATTTAGCAATTGTAAGTATATACTCAACCATTTTTGGAGGACCTACGTATTTCAAGAAAATATTAAAAGAGCTGAAGGGAAAAATGAAAACAGTACAAAGACAATAGGGAACTTCACTAGTCTACTTTCAAATGTTGAATATGTAATCCAGATGGAAAATCAGTATGAAAAGAATGAATTTAAAGAACATTATGGAAAAATAGACCTAAAGGGTGTTGATAGAACATTCTACCCAATGTATACATTTTCTTCTCAAGCACAGAGCCCCACTTTCTAGGATAAATCACCCTTTCATGATTAAAAACTTTCAGCAGATTAGGGATAATAGTGTAGGAGATAAACTTCAACACTGTAAAGACTGGGTATAGGTTTAGAGATGTCAGTGGTTTTACTTAAATTATATATGCATTTTTATGATCCTGATAAATCCAGTCCTGTTCTGTTTTTATTACCACTTTCCATCCCTCCACTTTCAGCATTTCAGCACGTGTGCAATACTTCAAACTGAGTTGAACCACTTGTAAGAAGCTCTTTGTAGGTTCTAGTTTCTTATCCATTCAGCTTCTCTGTCTTTTGATGGAGATTTTAATGCACTTATATTTTGTCAATTGTTTTCCAACTCTTTTGTAGCTTCTTTGATCCTTTCTTCCTCTTTTTCTGTATTCTTAGACTCCTATAAATATATTATTGTCACTATTAGTGACAAAATCATGATACAAAGTAGAAAGGGTTGGGAGTTGATTTTTCTTTTTTCTATATAGCAATATTAAACAAGATTTATACAAGTATATATTAGCTCCAGCTCTGTGGATTTGCCTCTAACTTAAAAGTAGTTTTTAAAATTGGAGTGTGTGCTAATACAAAAAAATAATTAAATTCTATACTCTGTAGGTTCGTAATTGATGAGAGTAAGGAACGCCCTGGCGAGCTTCTTGATTACTTTTAACAGTAGATTTCATGCAGCATTGCTACGTAAAGTAACAGCTGTGATTGTAGACTTCCCACTTCACAGGTGACCTCAGAGTAGCACACATAAACCTGTTGGAATTTGTTCAAGACATGGAAAGTGCTGACAAGATTAATATTCTGAATTTTTAAAAATGTATTTTCCTAAGACTTGTTGATCTTGTTTGAAGGCAAAAATTTAGGACTTGACTGACCCATGAGTTTCAGAATTGCTTTTAACTCTTGTGTGATCAAAACTGCTTTTGTGACATATCACTTACTTGTTTTTGTAAAGTATGTTTCCTGTAGCTGGTCCAGTTTGGGTGTAAATCAGCTACTTTTGAACACACAGAAAGCATAGTTTTTCAAGACCATTTGCTTTGTGTGTTATATCACACACACACACACACACACACACACACACACACACACAATTACTGAAGTGACTGGCATTTTACCTGACTGATCATGGAGTATAATGAGTCAAATAGGGTGCAAGGGGCTTGGAGGACAGGGAATTAGTTTCTCAATACTAATTGCACTTCTTTTTTCTTTCTTTTTTGGGGGGGGAGAGAGTATCATAGTGAATCTTATTGTCTTCAGAGTAGTTGCCTATACTCTCAGACTTGATACTATCAAACATAACAGATTTGAATAAAATCAGTCAAGACAAGACAGTGATCAAACAAAAGAGAGTCAAGTAAAATCAGTCAAAACAAGACAGTGAAAGCAATACAGAGCTTCAGATTAAGTTAATAGGAAATTAAAAATGGTTACCGCAGTATATCCTGGAATAGCTGTCCATGCCATCAAATCTAGTACAAGTAGACAAACTGCAACAAGATATAACCAAACTAAACAGAGTGATGAAAAACAATATGGGTTTCAAATCATGATACAAGATTAACAATGTCCTCTGCCTTCCCTTTTTAGACAATTCCTCCCCTTTCTATTTCACAGGGTGCATTATACATTCTGTATCCCACTGTCTCCTTTAGTTTTTAGATTAGGGAGGCAACCTGCTGTTTACCTAAGTGGTTCTCAACATTTTTACCCCTAAGCTTGATCTCAAGTTGTATTCATTTATCTACAAGAGCCTCAAGGTTTTCCTTCCTTATAGCTGAGTAGTTCTCCATTGTATAAAAGTGCTATGTCTTTCCAACCAATCTGCAGCTGATGGGTGAGCTACCCCCACTTTTTTCTGGTTCCCTGCCACATAGACCATTATTTTCTCATATTTGGCTTTCTGTCCATAAACTCTCTTTCAGGTTAATTATATTTCTTATATAGAACATCTTGATGGGCTCTATCTCCTGATCCACTCTGCCTGTGTTTCTTTTCATTAGTGGATTGAGGCCATCCATGTTAGCAATTATGGTCAACCTTCTCTGCCTCGTCTCTACCATATTTTTCTGTCATTGTTTTTCTAATTTTTCTTTTCATTCCAATGTCTGGCCTGTTCAGTGAGCCCCTGCTGCCACTGTTCCTCAATCCATGGTCTTTTTTTCTCTCTCTCTAGCATGTTCTTCAGTATTTTTTGTAGGGTTGAATTGGTAGTCATGAACTCCCCCAGTTCCTCTTTGTCATGGAAGCATCTTGTTTCTCCATTAATTTTGAGAGATAGTTTGCAGGATACATCAATATGGGTTGTAGGTTATTTTCTTTCAGGGCTTGGGATACTTCACTCCAAGCTTTTCTTGATTTGATTGTTTGTGTCAAGGAGTCTATTGTGAGTCTGATAGGTTTTCCTTTATAAGTGATCTGTTTCTTTTTTCTGACAACTTTTAATATTCTGTTCTTGTGTTGAATTTCTGGGATCTTTATTATTATATGTCTGGGTGTAGATCTATTTTGGCTATAGCTGGCTGGAGTTCTGTATGCCTCATATATCTGAATATCATTTCCTTTTCCTATGCTTGGGAAGATTTTTGAATTATTTCTATAAATAGCCTTTGTATTTCATTTGTGTTTACCCCTGATTCTTCACTCACATTTTTTATTCTTAAGTTATAAATCCTCTTGTCATCTTCTAGCCTTTGTATTTTTACTTCCTGGTTCCTTGTTATTTGAGATCTTTACTTTCACAATCACAAGTTGCAAACCTGTGTTCAGGTTTGATAGTCTACCTTTGGTTTCTTTCAAGCAGTCTGGCCAGCTTTCAATGGAGTTTTTAATTTCCTGGTAATCTCTTTGAATCTGTTTCATGTATTCTAAATTTTTTTTTATATTCTTCATCGAAAGTTTCCCTCCTTTGTCTATGCTGCTCTATTCTTCCATCTGTGTCTTCTTGAAAGGTGCTTAGCATTTCTTTTTTTATTTTTCTTATATCTTCCTTTACTTGTATTAATGTTTCTGTTCAAAATTCTTTATAGCCTCTTGAAGTTGTTTATTTCAGTTGCTGTTACTTCAGAAATTGCAGGTGTATGACTCTCAGTCTCTTGTCTGTTTACCTCTCCTGGGCCAGTACTGTTTGGGTTGGAGGCTGGAGACTTCCTTTTGTATCTTACTCTTGTCATGTTTCTGGTTTCTTCCAGACAAGTGGATAGTGGGGGTCCCTGGCACTTCTTGTATTGGTTACAATTACACTGAAGCATGCTGGCTAGGGATTGCTGCCCTCCCCAGTCTGCTGGTGACCACTGGAGTACAAGCAGGGGTGGAGCAGGCTGGCCCCTCCCTTCTGAGTTGGTCAACCACTGGGAGTCTTCACCACATTAGTGTGTGTGGTATGGTCAGGGCAGGTTAGGGATAGCTTTGGAGAATCCTGGGTCTTGGCTATTAGATCATGCACAGGGGCAGGACTCAGTTCATGCAATTCTCACCAATCTGCTCTGCGCTAGGAGTGGCTGAATGAAGCTGGCTGCAGTTCTGGCTCCAGGTTTATCTGCCCAACTATAAAATGTTGCCCAGCCAATCGCCCAGTCCCATGGGAGGACCGAGCTCCCCACACTTCATACTTACAACCCACACTCAGAGCAAGCCACTGCAATTCTCCGGGCTGCTGCTCCAGAAGCTGGGAAGATGGTAGATCAATAAGAAGCAAAGCAAAAAGTGTCTCTGAGAGTAACAGCTCAGATGCTGAAAAATAACATCCTGGAGAAGACCAGAGAGAAGAAGATGGATCTTCTTGATTCAGGAGGAAACTAAAGTGAAAAAAAAAAAAGAAGAAAGAAATAAAAGAAAAATGTGGACAGAAGGCTGTAGCCAGATGCACTCTCACTGGAGCCAGTCCCACTGTGTATGAAGCACCACTGGAACCTCAAGATGAATGGTCACAGTGAAGTTGGGGGTTGGCAAGCCCGAGGGCCTTGGCAAGAGGACATGGTCTCAAGAGAAGAGCAGTGGACTGGAGAACTGATTGCATTTCTGCCATCAGTTTTTATTTGTAAAATGAAATAAGATGCTAAGATTTTGAAAACCACTGCTTTAATTAAACATTGTTTCAATCTGCAGGTAAAAATCTAGCTTTGGTATACGGTGGTAGGCCTTGACCAAAAGAAAAAATTTTCCTTTTTAGCCACCATTGTTAAATTAGAGGGAACTTTTTTTTTTAATACTTGAAAATAATAATTCATGGGTCTTAGATATTAAATTTTCAATTTCATGACAAAATAATTATGTTTATTAATTCAATTCATTAAAGCATACAATTTTAAAATAATTTTTGAAATATCTGTTTTTATTTTATGGTAGTTTTGAACATGCTTAACATCAAACAATTATTTTAAGAAATCCAGTCACTGTACGTACTGTGCTGTCATTTCATAACAGGACTACTTCATCACTTCTCTGGCTGTGGGCTGGGTGTTTCTGAATCCATCCAGAATAATACTTAAAGGAGTAGCCTGACCAAGTCATCCTGTAAACTCACATTACCCAATAATCTGCTTGTCTACAGAAAGGCAACCAAGCTTTTTGCTCTTCAAGCAATATTATCTATGATGTGATTGCCTCCCACAAGTTTCTATACCTTTAGCTCTTCTCACTTCCTTCCTCATGCTTGGTAATCAGGCCACAAAATGATTTATAATTTAGTATACACACTTTGCTGTAACTTCTGAGTGCATAGATTTTGAAACTGGGCTGCTGTATTCAAATGCTAGCTTTGTAATATGGGGCAGTATATTCAACTGCTCAGCTTAAAGATGAAATATGTTAATACACAGAGAAAATGGTACTTCTACTTTATAAAGACCATTTTGAAAGTAGGATTACTGGGCTTAACTTCCTCGTGAAGCAACTAGAAAAGTAAGGGCACATACACACACACACACAGGGGCACAATTTGTGATAAAGAAATTTGTGAATGTTTCAATTTTTAAAAATTATTACAGTTGAAAAAAAATAAGAGAAAAAAGAGAATAAAAGGAAAAAATGAAAGGAAAGCTTTTGTAAATAAAGAAGGGAAGAGGAGTTGAAGGGAGGGAAGAGGAATGGGGAAAAAAGAAGATGTATAATGTATAGGTACAAAGTCCCTATGGTGATTGTGATCATTATGTATATCTAAAATGTAACAATAAAATAAATAAATAAATAAATAAGTAAAAATAAATACTCATTGTCAATAATCCCCTCCAAATTCCTCCCACTCTTCCAATATACTTATCCCATCATATTTGCCACTTTCTGAGGCATTTGTAGAAGTCCTCTTTCATGAATGTCTCTATTTTCACTGGCATGACTGCTTCAACATCAGTCCTGAATGAATTTAAAATGTTTACCATTCATGGCAATTTTGATATGGGAGAGACCCAGAAGCTACATGATGCCACATCATAAATGAAGTGGATAAGAACCCTCCATAATGTTTTTGTATGCCTGCCTTTCTGTTAAAATATACTTAGCAGCAGAATTCACCATTTTTTACTGTTTGAAACAACCCCCTCCCCCAGAAGATAAAGGGTGTGACAAAAGGAAATGAGTAACGTGTGCTACGTGCATGTACAAATCCGCCAAAATGAAGCCTACTAACCTGTAC